>JAANDH010000649.1:0-167294 GCA_011799765.1 Nymphaea thermarum | reverse complement strand
AAGTCACGCTGGAAGGTCCCTCTTGAATTCCAACGACTCCAACCATGAAACGCCCAAATCTAACGTCCTCAGCAGCAACAACAAAGGAAGGTCCAATAACAAGGCATGCACCATTCATGATTGTCAACCTGAAATGGCAGGATGATTAATTAGACAATATCCTCCAACGGTTCCTTGATGATTCTTGCAGTTACAAACTACCATTATATATTGTAATGATATGTATGAGAAAAATCAAGAAAACAGAAAGAGAGCATTCTTTGATCGTGGATGTAGGTTCTCTCGAACCGAACCACGTAACCTTGTTTTCTCTCTACCATCTCCCTTTTCTTCTCTTTTCTTCTCTTATCTCCATTATTCTTTACCTTCATTTCAGGGGTTTACTTGACTGGGGAAGCGGCAAGTGTCTTTGCCATGAAAGAAATTTTAAAGAAATACCATATTCCCATGACTAACCAATATTGCGGGTCAAGCCATCATCGCAATCCTGTGGTACGTATATAAATTAGATTAAGGATTTAAAAACGGACTTGAGGGAAAAGCATGATCATGAAACGTTTTGGTTGATGGCGCTAGCTTCAGATACTCATTGTAAAATATTTGAGAAAGTTTGCAATTATGAGCAAAAAGACAGGGGTTCATCCTGGACCTTTCTCAAAAACATTCCTTCTTGTATGTGAAATTTTAAGTAAAATAAGGAGTTTGTGATTTGGTCCTTCCATCCTTCTGGTGATTTGGATTAGGCAGATTTTACCTGTACAAATTTTACTGGTGAGCTTGTGGAAAAAAGTTCGTCGCCGACTTGTTTCCGGGTGCATCAAACGGGCCTGTAAACGGCCTTATTGTTAAAATTGAACACGTAAAGATTCTGCCAGCAGTCTTGGCTCCCCCGACTGTGGAAGGCAAGTAAGGGTGCACTTCGTTAATTTGGTTTTTGAATCGATGTTTTTCTGTTTTTGGCTGCAGGAAAAGCGATGCTAATATGATTTCCTGTTCATTTTGTTCACCCGAATCAGATCCATATGCGCCCTCTGGGGATCCCTGTATGAAGCCTAGCTCAAACGTACGTATATCCACTACATGTATCCAATTAATTCGCTATATGGTAGTGTTTTCTCTAGCTCAAACATGGAAGCATATTTTACTCCCAAGTCGGTTTCTCCCGACATCTCTCGCCAGGCCTTTTACACCCACAAATGTAAAAAGAGAAACTACATGGGAGCAAACGAGGAAAGACATCGTATTCTTTACCTAAAAGAGCAGAGATGTTCGAAGAGATGTAACGCGACTTTCAATCAAATGCAGAAACAAATCTTACATTTGCTCATGGTAGTCTGTGTGAAACTCTTAAAATGGACGAGAATCTGTTCAAACATGGCCATTTTGTTAAACAATTAGCTTACCATGCACGCAGTCTGAGTCCATATGGCAATTGACCACCATCCGAAAATGAAATTAACAAAGAGGTGTTCCATGACTGCGCTCAACTCTCGATCAACTTTTCATATACCAAGTCCATTTTCCAATTGAAACACGTACAGCAAATTTTGCCATCGCATATTTTGGAAAACTCTTGGCATTATTTCTTTGATAAAATATGATTTTAGTTCCTTTTCACTGTTTAAAAAGAAGAAATTACATGGCCCTCAGATTCCAAAGCCAACTCCCAGATATGCCAACTCATGTTACCTCATGCTTCATACAGCCGCCGCAGCCGCCAACGTGCTTTAAAAGGCCAATCCGTGGCAAAAGCAACCACCATTAATGTCTCTGTTGTGGAGAGAGAGAGATAAGAGGGGGAGAGAGAGAGAGAGAAGGGAAGGAGCGATGGCTACAGGCAGTAACCAGATCAGGCCTGGTAAGGAATTCCTGTCGCAACGTCGCCTTTTTCTCTTTGTTGGTCTTCCTTGTTTAGCTTTTTCTTCTTCAGCTCTATACTCATGTAGTTTCTCCATGTTTTTGCTTTGAAGCGAATGGAGGGTTCACATTGGCACAATGGCAGCAGCTTCAGCTACAAGAGAAGGTATTTAGGTATATCAGAGCGAGGCTTCGTGTGCCCGTGGACCTCATTGCCCGTCTGGGGTGCCAACACGGTGAACATAATTGCTGCTTTCAGAGCCATTGTTTTAGTGGTCAACATTACCACCCTTATGGTTAGTTCTTTTCCCCTTTGTCTCCATCACTTCCACACCACCCTCTTCATTTTCTGTTCTTCTTAAGGTGTTATCCTTGAATGTTCTTGAAATTGTATTATTTTCAATTTTTTGGGCCCATGTACTTTAGTTGTTCGCATATCTAGAGGATCGTTCATTTCCATCTTTTGGTAAGTATTCGCATCTTTCTGCTAATAACTTTCGTTTCCTTCTTTTTCTGTAATCTTCTATCAATACTTAATTTGCAGTGTCACCAACGGAAATGACATAATATAACTATATACAAAGTTGCATAACTTTTCCCCAATAAGCATTACCTCAGATGACGAACACGAGTCAACGACTAAAATGTTCGAATCTTCGTTAACGTACTTCAAAAGTCAGCTTTATTTAATTTGCATATTCGCACGTGTTTTCATTAAAAAATATCCGAATTTTCGTTTTGGAAAGGTAAACCTTTGGATTGGTGTTTAATAAACTTTGCTGCTAATTAAGTTCTTTCACTTGTACTCGGCATTTAGTCATTTTTCAAGGTCAATTATCTCAGTTGATTCTTTGCCTAATCCAGTTTGCTCGATGGAGGCAAATAATGCGTGAAACCACTAGTATTCCTGTGACCAGACAAGCCAAGCTAGGAAAAACTCTTATGATATAATAAGAACATTATACCTTGAAATGCATGTTCCTTTAATACATATTTCAAGAATGTCACGTTCTTGTTTCACGAAACATTGTGTAATTGTGTTCATCGTTTGATTTTTGGATCTAAAAACAATATCCTAATACCATAATGTTTCCAGGAATAGTAGGCGGCGTTTTTTAGATTCTGTACTCCAAGAACACAACGTTTTTGTCAAATACCCTCCTTTTTTGCATGTGAAAATCTTTATGTTTGCTATCACATGTGGGATACTTTTTGGATGAAAATGTTTCGCATGCCAGCTCCTAAAGTGGGTTAGAGCCATGAGGATTGGTTTCTTAGTCATAAATACTTATTAATATAGCTATGTTGCGAAATGATTTTTTTTTTACCCAGTAGTGAATATCAAGGTGTAAATTTAATTTTCCAGTCCTATGGTGCACTTGCCCCGCAATGCCAAAGATAAGTGTACACTATCAAGTGAGGTTTGGGCTGCTCATTTCTATATCCATCATGGCCCAAACCTACCCAACTTTTTATTTTGGTCTGCACCTAAAATTTAGACGAGGGCGGTTTAGAGTTGACCACGTCCTCGTTAAAGGTGGTACAAGGTAACGTGCTCTCATGTCTCAAAGTAGCCATATAAACTATTATGTCCAGGTAATTAAAATTATCAGAAACTTACGTTGGCTGACATGACCGTATCACCGATACAGTTATTCACCAGGATAACAACTTGCCATCCCTCAGAAAATATCTAAACATCACTTTGTTTTTGTTGTTACCACAACAGAGATTCAAGGACATGTTTCTCGGATTCCACCCAATGGAAGGAAGGGATCAAGGAGGTCAAGGAAAGTTGTGAGCAACCAGGCACACCGCCATGAAGGACCAAACAATGTGGCGGGCCATGAGGTAGGAGAACCTTCACAACCCGTGGCACCAACAACCAATCTGCAATCGACACATGCACCACTGCAAGATTTATCCATGGAAGGCTCAGTTGACAGCGCTACATGTCGACCATCTTCTCCTTATACCACCACTGATGAGAAGACAGAGAGCGATGACCTATCCATTTCCGAACCAGTAGATGGCACCAACAATAGAAGCACTGTACCTGCACCTTCTTCGTGTACAAGCCAAAGTCCATCCTCCTCTCTTTTGGTCTTACCCTTACCAACAGAAACGCCAAAGGGCTTAGCAGCATTTGAAACAGAGAATGCAGGTGTAGACTCATCGGCCACTCAAAGTGTTCGCCTGTCAATTTTCCAATCAGTAGATGACATCAACAACAAAAGCAACATGCCTGCGCCTTCTTTACCAACAACCCAAGGCCCAACCTCCTCTCCTTTGGTCTTATCGTTACCAATAGAAATCTCCAAGGGCTTAGCACCATTTGAAACTAAAAATGCAGGCGTAGACTCGTCGGCCACCGAGAGTGATGACCTATCAATTCCCCAACCAGTAGATGACATCAACAACCGAAGCTTCATACCCATGTCTTCTACAAGCTCAGGTCCATCCTCCCCTCCTTTGGTCTTAGCTTTACCAACAAAAACAAAAACCTCCGGGGTACAATTTGCAACCGAGAATGTAGGCACAGAATCATTGGCCACTGAGAGTTATGACCTATCAATTCCCCGACCAGTAGATAGCATCAACAAAAGAAGCTCCAGATCCACTCCGCCTTTGCCAACTAGCATAGGCCCTTCCGCTCCTTTGCACTTCGCTTTACCAGCAAAAACAAAAATCTCTAGGGGCTTACCACCATTTGAAATTGAGAATGCAGGTGTGAACTCATTAGCCACCGAGAATGACAATCTATCAATTATTCAACCACTAGAAGGCATCAACAACAGAAGCCTTATACCCACGCGTTCCTTGCCAACAGGCTCACGTCCATCCTCCTCTCCTTTAGTCTTAGCTTTACCAGCAAACACAAAAACCTCGAGGGGCTTAGCACCATTTGAAACTGAGAATGCAGGTGTAGACTCACCGACCACCGAGAGTGACGTCCTATCAATTCACCAACCAGTAGACGGCATGAACAACAGAAACTACTCCTTAACCACACCTTCTTTGCCAACAAGCTTAGGACTATCCCCCTCTCATTTGGTCATAGTTTTACCAACAAAAACAAAAATGCCCAGGGGCTCAGCATTATTGGAAACCAAGAATGCAGGTGTAGTCTCATCAATGACGGACGCCCTTTGTCGAGTAAAGACAATAGGTGCTAAGCCATATGGCGATTCAGCTCCATCATCTCTAACATTTTCCACTCCGCGAAGGAGTTATCTTTTGATTAGACCAACAGATATCAGAAACATCAGAGTTTCAAACCCTTCTAAGCGATTGAGAATGTCTACTTGGTATTCATCATTAGTAAGTGGTACACCACCTTCGTCTGCAGCACCAACATCTGGCCATGCTTTACTTGCACAAGCTGAAGGAATTCCTGCAAGTATGTCTACGTGGGTCTGAAGTCCTAATGCACAGGTCTTCCAAGAAGCGACACCTAGGGCACCAAGCACTGTTGTTCCTGCAAATCGCGCCCCCAACTCATCATCAACAAAAACTGCTTCATTGAGAGAACATTGTGCTCCTTGGATGGCAAAACAGAGAAAGGCTGCCAAACCTCCTTATGTCCTAGCTTTAACAGCCCAAAGGGTCGTCAACAACAAGAGGAAGAAAAGGAGGTAATTTGCTTTCTCTCTTGATTCGCATTGTGATTGTCGTTTCATTGTTGCTTCCTTTAGTTGTCAAAGTTCGTGTTCTACATGTAACTTGATATGAAGCCAAAGGAATATGCATATAGGGTGAAAACGGTCTCACGTTTTATTTGGATATTGTGAATTTATATGAAAATGGGCTTACATGAGCCTCACAAAAATAATAGTGTAATATGCTTGTAGCAAAGCAAATGCAAGTTCAACTTTAGTTACTTAACTATTGTACTGGTAATCATTCAGAAACATGGAAGCTACAACAACTAATCAAGAAACACAAGCTGCTGCTCCGACCCGGTATGTGTCGTGCCTCTTTGCCTTTTGTTGTAATTAAATTCATCTTAGGTTCTAAAGCTAACTGTTGCAGCAAGAAAGATCGATTGACTGCCAACCAAAACGGCAGCAGTTCTTGTAGAGGAAATGTCAACAGAGAAGAAGAAGGCACTAAAAAACAAGCAACCGCAGATCCAGCTATGTCCACACATTCTAAACCAGATCTGACAGATTCCAACATTGACGTGGCTACCAGCTCTGCTACATCACTTATTACTGAGCTTCTCAATGCTTCAATTACACGGAGGTCTTCCAACAACACTTAATTTGCTTGATACAAGGATTTTTGTCATTTTCTCTCAGGTCAAGTTTTCATCTTTTCTTTATAGCTATTTCTAAATCACTGTCATGATTAATCTTTTATGATTGTGCAGCAATCAAATTCAATGTGCCTTTCAGAAACGGTACATTGAAGAAGTTCCTCCTCAAAGAAGATGTCTTAGTAATAACAGTTCAAAGGAGTACGTCTACCATCCATTCTATCGTGACACCCCAGATGAACTACAAGCAGTTTTTTGTGCTTCCATGCCCACATTGTCAATTACAGCAAGTGCCACATCCCCTTCAACAAATTGTGTATCCATTGCATTTCATGCCGATTTATCTGACAAAAAAACAGGATTGAGATTCATAGTTCCATCGGATCCTAACTCTTGACGTTTCCTTCCAAGTTTCTGAACCGAAAGCCCAGCCAAAAGAAGGGACACAATCCCCTCTACAAGGACTGAATCTTGAGATGATCCCAGTTGTCTCAGAAAAAGAAGTGCACGTCATAGAACCTGATTGACCAACAATAGCGCTTGATTTGCTTAGCATGTTGTATCGTCTTTCTGGTGTTTTCTTTGGTACAAGATGGCATCTATCTTCGTTTAGGTTCCTCTTCAGTTTGTTGTGCGCACAATAAGAAACCAACATGCCACCATCATTTGTTGTTCTTCGCATTCATTTTGTATTTGGTCACTTGTTTGACAAAATTGTGGTTTGTGGTGCTCTTTGTTGCTTTGCTTGCTATCATTTCATTTGAGTGTGGAAAATCAACAAGTGCAATACTTGAAAAAATTCATTGTAGTGAGAAGTTAGAGGTTGATATTCACATTCTTTGCCAAGATTGACGTTCTTTGGTTACATAATATAATGTTTTTGGATGGGTTCAATCTTCAAAGTAGGCATACCTCTTTCAGTTTGGTCTTATTCCATTGAGGATTTGTAGTCCTAAGCAGTTCTCTAATACAAGTCCTAATTGTCTGTCTTTTACACATATTTTAATGCAAGAAGATCCCAGAGCCCAAGTGATAATGCCTATCTCTCTCTCTCTCTCTGCATCTATTTATCGTTCCAATTTTATTGGATGTCTTCAAAAACACTTGCATTTTTTATGCAATGGGCTCTTTGATACTAATGCTCTAGCCTCTTAGTAGCCAGACTGAGAGAAAGGGGAGCCTCAAAGGACTTAGTTAACTGGTTGGCTGACCGGCACATGAGAGTCTCATCTGCAATCCATTTTCCAATGCTTGAGAAATTCAATGTAAGTTGGAGATTAACATTCTTCGGCAAGATTGACGTTATCGGTACCATCTATATTTCGGATTGGTTCAAAGTACCCATGCCTCTTGGCCATTCTAATGGGGGCTTTCTAGTCCTTAGCAGTCATGGAGTTAGAAAGATGCAAACTCATCAAGCCTCCATCTTTAAGATTGAAGATTATGCAGGTACTTGCAACAACCAATACTCCTGGAAGAAGAGTTTTTACCAAGTTTTGTAAATCATGCAGAGCCCGAGTAGAAACAACTTAAAAAGATCTTTAACCAAGAAACGTTGCCATATCAGACTATTTTTCCAATGGCAGCCAGTCAGCTTGGAGAATATGAGCCGACTGGCAGAGGTGATTGAATAATCATCATCATATCATGTCAAATCTTCACATCTAGCTCTCTAGTCCTCAAGTCGACATTGATGGAAATAATATTGACAGCAATACAGATAATATCGAAAGAAATAGTGACTGGAAACATGACGCAGCAATCCTAGCCTCCAAAAGTCATCCTGTTTGTATTTTGATATATTTTCACATACGAGAGAGAGAGAGAGAGAGAGAGAGAGAGAGAGAGAGAGAGAGAGAGGAAGGGGAGGGTGAGGTGTCAAAACCACTGAATAACAACATCATGTGCCTCCTGCCTGAGCACTTACTACACCCACTTTAGAAAGAGAAGGGATGATGCAGGAGCTATCTTTTAGGATACATTTCTACGACAGTTGTAGCACCATCAATTATTGTGTTCGCGTTTTGATATATTTTCACCTCTAGAAAAACCAACGGAAAGGTAAATGACGAGGAAACTGTTTCGTTTATAATACATTTCTCAGAACAGCTCGTAACAGATGGTATGACGTGCATAAGCAGTTCAGGTCAATAAACCTTGCACCAAAACTAAAAGAGATTTCTATAAATAAAAAATTTTCAAAGAAAGCAAGTTCCTTTTCTGTGTGTATCCACCCTCACCACTTGATTACATAAAGGGGACTTGCCGGCGTTCGGCTCCTGACTGCCCAGAGAATGTGCAGACCTGCAAGAGAACCATACAAATATTATGGGATTGCACAGAATACGTTCTCTTCTTCTTTTCAATTTTCTTTGGTTGGCATGTTGCGTGTGGCACAGAATTAACAAGAAGCAGAGTGCAACCTGACGCGGAGAGTGCCCCTTGCAAAGCTATTAGTGTTCAATCATGTGGACATCCGACATTTCAGTCCTCAGATAGAGCATAGACAACCACTGTTCTACAAGGGATGTAGACCAACATGGAGTGAGGGCGGTCATCAAACCAACCATCCTACAGAAAAAAAACGTGATGAGCCTAGTCCACGCATCATCTTAAATATTGGTCTGAAAAAATTCGAAGACAAAATCTACTTGGCCTGAACTCATTCCAGAGTCATTTCTTACTGTTGTAAAGTAACGTGCATTGAGATCTATCCTGTCAAAACCACCAAACAGCTTGTCATCTGAATCCAAGACCACCTGAAACAATTGTTCCAATAAAAAAGAGTGAGTGCAAGGACCTGCAGAAACTATACACAAGAATATTACTTCGAGGACGGCTACAAACTACACTCATTTAGGTTGTTGATGTGTCTCATAACTCATGTCATGCGTGATAGAAGGCCAACTGTATTTAAGGTCACTCAGAACTTTCCTTTCTACGGACTAAACTGAGCAGGTGTCAGGATGCTTTGTCAAGGATGGTATCATGAGTTCCGGCTCAAGTTTTTCAATATTAGGCATGCAACTTTGTTGAGCTTGACTATCTTTTAAACATTCGCTGAGCCTTATTAATTAAGTCATCCATCCAATCAGATTCAGTAAGATGTGAAAAATAACTCATTCTCCAAAGGATCAAGGTGCGATTTGGCAGATTATATGCAACTGCATGTCAGATCAGAATTATGATGAACGAAAGGAACATGGTTTTCCTGCCATATCCAACTCAATGGCTCATGTTTGCAATTCAACCTGAATCTGGCAATTTTGCATGCCCATGTACCACGGCCAAGTTTTTAACAAAGGAGACGTTAGCTAGAACCCCATATGACTAAACAATCCAACTAGTCTACAACCTCAAGGGACAAGTATTAAGTTATTAACAACATTTGGACTAAAAGTGGACAAGACTTTGGCACGTCCCAGAGAATGGATAGGAAAAAGAAGATCCATGCCTTGTTGTCTAATCCTAACAGTTATTTTAGTCCAGTTTTACCTTGGATTATTTTCTTTGATACACTAAGGACTAAACTAATACTAGAGCCCTCATGCAAATGGATAAAGTGATAAAGAGCAACAAAAAGTGCTGCAACAAATAACTAACACAAAAAATAAATACCTTATACTTTCCAGGCTTTAAGCAACCGACCCTATAATCTGTGAAGCTTTTGCTCCAATGGAAATTAAAAGCAAAAACAAGATTCCCTCTTTCAAACACAATCACTTTGTCGCCTTCATTCTTTCTTGAGACGTATTGATGCTCTGAAGTCATAAACTGTAAAAGGATCATGAGAGAAATTAAAAGATCCTCACGATGAACAGTAAAGGCAAAGCACATTTGGAGCATCAAAATTAATCGCTCACGTGCCCCCAACTAGTTAACAAACATGGAATGACAATTTAAAAAATTGAAGTGCAGCACCACAACACTTTTGGACTTTGGTTCTTAAGTATGGGCATCATGGCCAGGACTTTATTGATAACGATCTTAGCTTATGCAACACACTATTGAATGAAGATCCTTTGTCAGAAATATCCCAAAGAATGCAAAGTTGAAATGGAATAGTAAGACAATAATATTGAAATGGAATAGTAAGAATAATATTTTTTTTCTCATCTCTATGAGTGTCATCAAATAATCCAAATAATCATAAAACAATCTCATAAAGACATTAATAATCAAAAGGCCAAAAGACGGAAAGGACAACATACTTGATCAAACAAGAAAACACAAACATTTTACGAGGTTTTAGAAAATAAGGAACAAGATTGGACTTGGTCAAAGATGAATGAGTCCAGCATTGTCAATAACAGAAGTAATATGCATTCACTACAGCTGATAAGACTTTGACTGTGTATATGAAGACTGAAGGCATTAAGACTTGTATCTCAAGACTGAAGAAAGCCAAACCCAGAAAGAAGAGACTATGCATGTCAAGACTGAAGTCATTAAAACCTTTTCTCTTTCTACTCTAATTTTATGGTGACTGGAACGGGCATCATCTCAAGTTAAGAGAACAAAGGTAAATTCAAGGTAAAGAAAATGCGTACACCATATTCTTCTTCAAGATGCTGCATTGCTTGATCAAATTCTTGCATGCCATGGTATCTAAGGTAATTCGCATCCCCCTGAGATCCAAACATTAGTCAACTACAAAAGTTAGAAACTTCATAAAATCATGCAATTATTCACCAATTAACGTGAAATTTCTCAGGAAAGTACTATTTAGATGGTGAGATAGTTCAAGGTATCCTGTTTCTAAAGAATATTGCCAAAAGCATGCAAAGGTTTCCAAAATTTAAGCAATCACACTTTGCAGCAAGCTGGTTTTTCAGGTAGTGTCATCCAATGAAATGCCCAAAATATGAAAAAAATAGGATGACAGGCATAGAAAAGTAACAAAAACAGCCAATGCACACATTGCTTGCAGCTCCAAAACCAACGTAAGATTAAGGCTCATGTGTCGCCAAAAAAGATCCCTTATGCACTGCAAAAGACAAACATAAACTCCCATCCTTATGCTAATGGATACTACATATTAGTTAAATACAGAATATATTCTTTATACATCTTAAACTCACCAGATCAAATCTTCGTCTACACTTATCAAAGCTGTTATTGTTCCCAGGAATTATACGACCATCAGGAAGACGTTGCTCATCCCTTGGAAAGTCTATCCATTCTGCAGCATGAACAGTTGTGGAAAACTTTCCTCACTTTGTAAGTGGCATTTAGTATAGGGTTCTTCGATGGAAAGAGATTACCTGGATGTCCAAACTCATTTCCCATGAAGTTGAGATATCCTTCCCCACCTAAACCCATTGTTATGAGTCTAATCATTTTGTGCAGGGCTATCCCACGGTCTATTAAAGGAGTTGATGGTTTATCTAGGGCCATGAAATCATACATATCCTGCAAAAATTATAATCAAACACATAAAAATATGCAGGCTATTATTAAACAACTCACTCCTCCATGGGAAAGATTGCAGCAAATCAGTAAGATCCACACCAAGTCAGGGTTTGTCAAGTTATATGCCAAAGACAAAGAAACATAAATGCTGTAAAAATCGCATCACAAAAGATTTTTTTTTGAGTCAGAACCTTCTAACCTACATATATTAACCTAATGTGCAGTTATGCTCAGAACAACACGTGTGCTATATAGATTGGACAGCCACTGGAGATTAAGGTTTTTAATTCCCCATGTGCCATCACTAAGGAAACGGAAAAGGTAATCAAGTTGGTTCATTGATTTTGAGCCACCAATATCAATCTTAAACCTTCCATCAAATGATCAAGAGTGTAACAATCTTTTCTATACTAAGTTGATAGAAAGACAGGAAAAGATGTCAGGAGAAGATTATGACATCAGTCACTATCTTTTAATTGGCAAGCTTCGGTATGCAAAAAACATGCAACATTGTCCAATGACAGCTTCATAAAAACACAGTGAGAAACAGAAACACAAACAAATACACCTTGTCCATCAGCCAAAACGCAATAGTCTTGTCACCAACAAGTGCTTGATCGTGACTCTCTGCATATGCAACACATTTCTCCAGCCATCTTCGATTTGAAAGTGTGTGAACAATGTCACCCATTAGCCACTCCTCATCCTTTTTCCTATACCAGGAAATGGCAGCATGAAATGTCAAGTTTCCACATCAACCACACAAAAATTTAAATGAAAAGAACAAATAAATGATGAAAATAAGAAACACAGACAATAAGCCTCCCGGCACTAGAACTACAAATTTGGAGCCTATTCATCAATAGAAGTAAAAAAGAAATAAATAGTTTCGCTGCAGATTAAAAGATACATAAGAGCTGGTAGCATTACATTGATGAGAGAAGTAATTCTGTGTGCCCATTACACAATTGGACTTTATTTCACACGATCTAGCCAGTGAATATAGGTTACTACCATAGCAGTTGACTTTATTAACAACTTAACAACAAAGGCACCAATTCTTTGGGTTCCAAACTACCAACCTTTACCCATCTGTTTCACCTTGAGGTACATGGAGAAACCGCAACAAAGGCATCAAAATTGAATTGAAGATTCTCTATACCTAGAAAAGATCCAAATGTCTAACAGTTTGCATCAAGAGGCTATTGCCAACTTGAGGTTGATAAATACAATTAGCTTGTATGTAATTTATTTGTCCATATTTTCCTTAGTTTTTTCCAACAAACATGAAAGATATACCAAAATCAAAGCAACAATACTGACTTTGAGAGGAGCTCAATCCATTTATCTGCAATAGCCATGTGAAGGCGATAGTCAAACCCAACCCCTCCATCCTTCACAGGAATGCAAAATGCTGGCATCCCACTAACCTGCAAATTGAGACAAAAAGAAAATATGTAAGCAAATACAAGCCTTGAGATATGATAAATAAAGTCTTCTACATATATATTTTGAAAAAAAAGGCAAGAACCATATCCATGACAGAAGCCTTAGCATAGAAAAAGTAGATGAAATGGATAGTAAGCAGTAATACTAACTTATTTTTTCCCTTCCCTGTTACTTGCTATAAAGACTAGCATGACAATTGCATCTGATGACTTGTTCATAGATTCACAATATACATCAACTTTTTGGTGCATTGCAATTATTAGAGAGACCTGTCTAATGCTATAATCCCATAACAAATTTATGACGATGCAAAGCTAGTCTTCATATTCACATGCTAACTAGCTAATCAATGCAGAAAGGAAAAGACATAGTAACATTGGAAAGTACTGCTCTTACATCTTCACCAACAGTAACTGCTTCAGGAAAGAGACCATGTACAAGGTCATTAGCAAGCATCAAATAAACCACAGCATCTACATCAGTTGCAAATCCGAAGTACTCATTATAATTTCCTGTAAATGCCACCTGATAAAAAATTCACCATGCTCATAATTAGAAGCAGAATATAGAGACTATACAAATAATGCTACCAATGAGGTCAAACCAAAATAAATGCTGATACGGGTTTGGGTATGAGTATAGAGATGCAGGAACAGATACGACAACTTTAGAAAATGTTGGCATGGGAGTACAGCAGGGTGTATATATGCAAAATAATACAAAAAGTTAAAAATGAAAACAACATTTAAATAAACAAAATATATAAAGAAAAATAGTATATGTTAATGAAAAATAACTCACAAAAACAGAATGTAAACTGTGTTAGAAACAAGCTAGATCAAGTAAATAAGAGGTTTGGATCGGTTTTGATCCAAAAAGTATCTAGGTGTGTCTAAATACCAGCTTTGTTGTGTCGGTAAGGGACCCTACAGAAGTACTCATGTGACTTAGACTAACAATGAGCTAACCAGACTAGCAAATAGCAAGAAACAGCTGAATTTCAAATGCCCACCTGCAATCTTTCTTAGCCAAAAAAGAAAAGGCAAGAGAGGCAGAGAGAAGTGAAATATAAGAGAGCAGAGAGAAGTGAAATATAAGAGAGGCCATAATTAGGGTTGTAAAAGGCCGGATCTGGTTTAAGGTTTTGTTGTTTTTCTATTGTACCAAGTCTCGATTCATCCCAACCTCTGATATATATTCTGTCTCATATCCAGCCCATTTGCAATCCTAGCTATAATGGAAAGGCCACCATATTGATTAATTAGCCAAAAGAACACCTATACATTGAACCAATACAAGAAAAATAATTTTCAAAATCAAATTCAAGACAAACGGCTAAACAAAATGTACAGGAAGAAAAACAAACAAGAGAAGTTCCCAACATCGAATACCTGCAAACCATGGTGAGTATACATCATTGAGGTGACACCATCAAATCTAAAACCATCAAATCTGTATTCCTCCAGCCACCATCTCACATTAGAAAGCAGAAACCTCAATACCTAAAGTTGAACACAAGTCAAACAAAATATGACCTGAAAAAGAAGAGAAAATGAAAAAAAGAGGAGAGTTGAGCTCAGGTTGGAACTCAGTAGGTGTTACCTCCCAATTTCCGTAGTTAAAGAGGCGAGAGTCCCACATCCAATGATAACCTCGTGGACCAGTGTGGAAATAGTGTGAATCTGTACCATCAAACATGTTCAAGCCATCCAGCACGTTGTTTGAAGCATGGCTGTATATGATCACATTTATAATTAAGACTTAAACCACCTAAGAAGATATTTATTAAAATACAGATTTTTCATGCACAATGTCTTTTTTCATATACATAAATGGAAAGTTTATGTATTGAGACATTCATGGATCTGAACCTTGGACATTAAAGTTTACTGTCAAGAAGATTTGAGACAAAGCAAAAGAATCCGAAGCAAGGAAAAGAAAGAGTGCAGACAAGGAAATGAAAAGTATTTTCTCCAGCACCATAAAAGAATTACATCAAGCAATAGTCCCACCAATGGGAAGAACTTGAGCCTCCACCACCACTAACTCGGGCACCGTTCCAAGCAAAGCAGAAAAGTCCTCTTAATGTCATTACCATACATATTGCAACATTACCCGAGGGGAAAAAGTGTCAACTTGAAATTCTGATGCAGGAGTAAAAAGTCGGAAAAAAAAGAGCCAAAAATATGTTTCTTTCTCAAACCTTACAAAATACAGATTTGATTTGGATGAAATAAATAACCAATAAATGGAGACAACTCCAGTGCTGTAAATTGATAGATGCTGCTTGGACAGCTATATGATCCCAACAAATTAGGGTTAAACAGTTCCTTGCAAAAAATAAACAAATAAATCTAACGGCAAAACTAAACATAATTCACCAGATAGGACACTATACTGACTCTCTGTCTCAGATTTGATTGCCAAAAATATTTCATAAACTGTTCAGCCACAAATACTAGGGAAACTGATAGCAACTTACATATTATTTTTTGATGATGCACCGACTAGTAGAGATGGAACAAAAAAATTTATGTAGAAGTGCCCAGTCAGCTTTTGAAAAATTTTCAACCCCTGGGGGACATAACTCATTTTTCAAGAACTTTTATACTACAATTCTCTGAGTATGGCATCAATGGAAAGAGAATTTTGTCTCTTAGGCATAAAATTGTTTGGATGTTTATATAGAACATGACAAGGTTGGCCCTCTATACCAGAAGATTATGACTCTTTAAAAGGAGTCCTTACAGCAGTACAAAATACTCAAAGAAGAGTCAACCACTCAAGTAAAATCAGCTGCACTTGTGGAAATTAAACCTAGATAATGAGCTTGCTAAACTCACTTTTTTGTCAGGATGGACATCAGGGAAAATCCAGAAATATAAATTAATAAGCAATCATCAATAAAACAAGGATTTTGCAACAACTATTATTTCCTCTCAGCTCATCCATTATGAACCATACTTGAAAACAAAGCATGCTCAAATTCGGAGGCTTCATAAACCCGAAACTCTACTCCTGAGTCCTGAATCATAAGTTCTCAAGTAGACCAGGCCACCGTAGAAAAACAATACACCAATCCTCTGAGGATCTTCATTTAAGCATTGGAACATGCAGGAGTTCAAACATTTCAGTATCTTAAGTAACAGAGCAAATATTTCTGTTGAATGCGTTGGATTTCGTCAAATAACTAAAAGACTGGACAAATAGAATTTCAGGTGTTAGATCAATGGTTTCATTGATGTGGGACTCTATTGGCTTAATAAAAAGTTATATAATATTTCCTACATGAATTTATGCAGTAAGGTATTAAATGATTTTTTGTGTTATGTGTCCCAGATATGTTGAAGCCATAAAAAAAATTGCACCAAGGCATTCAACTTTTCTCACATAATGCAAGAAACTTTATCAAAGAATATATGTGTTTCATATATTTCACATCTGACCTGTGTACTATATCCATAAGAACAAGCAACCCCAGTTCATGAGCCTTATCAATAAGTGATTTAAGATCATCAGGGGTGCCACAACGACTGCTTACTGCAAAAAAATTCGTTACATGATACCTGCATTAAAAGAATAGCATTAGCTTTTACCTACATATTTTCAATTTTTGAGGGAAAAACAACAAAGCAGCTAACACAATGAGAATGACGAACTACCCCTATGTACATATGCATACAGTTATATTCACTAATACTAGCATATGATGCAAACATTCACAGAAGTGACTTGGACAGACTCCAATTGCTAAAGAACAAAACACCAAAGAAACAGCATTCCCTTCAAACAGGTCTAGAGCAACGCTGTCTTGATGTTCTAATGGAAACATCAGCTGAACTACTTTTTTATTAAATGCAAATGCAGCCAAGGTAATGTAAAATGGAGTAAATGAATTTGTGGACAAACATGTTTAACATTAAATAAAAAGTTGCAGAAACAGCTTCAGTCTTAAAGGGTAAAAATATGTACTAACTCGTGATCTCCGCTAACCAACTCCCTAGAGAATCAGGACCCTTGAACATATTCCGAGTAAGAAGACATACCCAAAGCTCGCATAGTATGAGTGCTCTTGAATAGCCATAAGTTGAACAGCATTATATCCCAGCTTTTTGATCCGTGGGAGCACTTCATCTCTGAAGTTAGCATATGTGTTTATCTTAGGTTCCTGAAATTCAAAACCAAAAGTGCTAGAACGATTTCAAACATACAACATAGTAAATGAACAAGGAATTAGAAAAGGCAACCATCAAATATCAGGTGATCAGAAGCAAACAAAAATGATTTGCACTCACGAAATACCAGTAATGTAACACTCCACTATAACAAGCTTAGTTTCATACCTAAGATTGTAAGAAATCTTGTGAGGGCTTGTAAAGGGGATTGCTATTAGAAGTTTAGTCATGTATCTAGAATTGTGAGGAATCTTGTGGGACTTACATTAAGGGCCCAGCTAAGCGGTTAAGTATCTTGGTTCTTGTTCCTTTTAGGGGAAGAACCGAAGCTGCTAAGAGGTGGGTTGTAATCTACCAGACCAGAAGCCCAAGCTTGGTGTGGGAGTGGACTGAGTGGTTATAAGTAACATACACATCTAACGCATGCCACTTTATGTAAAGTTTTATGCAGTTCAAGTCAAATATAAAAATAAACCATATATGCTTATTTCATCATAAGCCTAATAAACAATTCCAACAACAAATACTTGCAGAATTCAAATACTTCCAGCTTAAAATATATGAACCTTCTTAGTATCATAATGTCATAACATGCCACTCAGTTACTAAAATAATATATTGATAAGAATAACGTAAAGCAGTTCTGCAAGCATATTAAGTAAAAAGATGCAGCACCCAATGGTGAGGCAAAAAGTTTATTAGTGGCAGCAGTTTCCTTGAAACCACTTTTTCTGGGTTGGCTTTTTTTATTAAATTAGGAAGAAAATGAAAGTTCCTTAACCCTACTAAGATGTATCCATATGATAAACCTGTGTTGCAACAGCATCCAGCATAATCAACATAAAATAAAGACAAAATAAAAAAGCTTGAATTTGACAAGATGAATCGTTTCCTTAGACTTCTCGCTAAACATTAGTGGTACCAGCAGACCAAGAATTGCTCCCAATTAAGTGCTTAAGCAACAGCTACAATATCTCAGCTAAATTGGAAGATTTACCATATACTATTTATATTATAGCCTACTGTTTCATTTGTGTGACCATTGTTCTAAACCTTCACCTGCAAACCTTTAACCATACAAGCAAAGGTTCCTAGGGAGAATTACATCCCAAGTTGCAAAACCTACATGATTATCTGCAAGTTTCAATAAGATTCCCAAGAGCAGGACAAAGCTTTTGTTATTTTATATGAACAAATCAAGAGGGTTGTTAGAAGCATCAAAAGCAATGCAGCTAGAAGTTGTACCTACCGGACTACTCATCCCAACATGTGCTTCATATATCCTCAATGATTTAGGTGCTTTTGGCTGGGGATGCTTGAATTCAAATTTTTCCTAGAAGAAAAATCAAAATTAATGTAAAAGCTCGGGAAAACTTGGAAGCCTCTTCCTCTAACAAGTTTTGTTCATTAAATATCATACCTCAGGAAGTGGATCATAATATATGCCATTATACGGGATTTCCCCAGGGGCTTGCACAGAGAACTTAATCCAAGCAGGAATAGAATCTTTGATGCCAGATGGAGTTTCCATGTGGATCTGCACTTTTTCAAAAAGTAAACAAAGACAATTCCATTAGACCAAATGCATCTCAAGCAAAATTCCTCAAAAAGATTAACAGCTTCAAATAATAGAACTTTGGTTACTAAAACATTCTGAATTCTCAGCAACAAAGATGGACTATTAAGTATATTAATAAGAAATAAATTAATAATGTACTGGATTCTTCCAATAAAAACAAATGAAAACCTCAAGTAGTCCATCTGACATGTAAAATACAAATCACCATACATTGAGTTGCTAAATTTCCTGTAAGAATGCACAGATACTTTTAATTAAAGCTTCGCATATATTGGTCAAATGTAGGAAAATGAATTTTCAATTTCTCCAGCAATTCTGGCTACTATAATTATAATCCTGAACTCATAATCTCCAGTATTGATGCAAACCATTGATTTGAATAGACAAATATTGCATGCTTTGAGGAGTAGATCCAACACTTAAACCTTTCACAAAAGAGTAGATCAACCTCCTGCAAAGTCTAACAAGAAGCTCATCAACAACAAGCCTTTTCAAATGTTATTTACCTAAAAAACAATCAAATGTTATTTACCTAAAAAACAATCAAACAAGACCTCAAGTGCAGGGGCGGAGAAAAGGTGAGGCTGACAGTAGCCAGGGCCCCACCTCACATTTTGAAAAAGAAAACTTTATGCTTATATTTTAAAAAAAAATAACTTAGCACATGTAAAATTCTGAAAAATCTGGCTCCACCTCTGCCCGAGTGGGCATGCATTTGGTATATTCCATATATGAAAAATGCCAACAAAAGTAAGCAATGCAAAAAGGTTATCAAGTAAAAATACATTCCAATACGATAACTGCTGGGATTGGTTTCAGAATAGAATATCCTTGTGAAATTGAATTCCATAATAATCTATCATGCCTACCTTCACACGTGATCCATGAGGGATTGGTGGTGAGCCATCAGCATTATTTGGCAAGAAAATTTCCCAAACACCAAACTCATTCTGCAGTCAGATGAATACCAGACTATAAGAAACTGAAGATCAAGCTAAAATGACTGAGCAGAAAGAAAAAAAAACAAAACTATCATCTTCTCATTTGAACTGTACTGTCTTTTTTTATCATGTAACTGTTATTGATAATGATAAGATACCACTAGTTATTCAAAGACTTCTTTCCCATAAGCAAATAAGTAACCCATTTATTCTTAACTAACATAAAACAAATGGAATAGGAATAGTGGACCCAGAAGCCGGTAAGGAACCATTAACAGTAGATTCTGCTCCATGCAGATCACCTAGATTGACAGCTTTCCTCAAGGAACAGAACAAGTTTTGGCAAGATTGGAAGACCTATAGAATGTAATTATTCTTGTAGAAAAGGTAGAACAGGGGTACTGTTAAAGCCATCTACAGACATAATAGAAAAAAAATAAAACAAAACAAAACTGATATTGATTTAGCAATCAAACTCCGATAACATGACTTACCCGTGTCATGATATCTGCATTGGGATTCCAATTGTTGAAATCGCCAACAAGAGAAGCTGACTGTAAATAGCATGTAAATAGAGACAAGTGGTTCAGAAGCAGGATTCATCAAATAACCACAACAGTAGAATAGCAATAAGATTGCAAAGATAAAAAGAAACATTGCAAAAACACAGAAGAAAAATATGCAACTTGTGACCATAAGCAACAAACTTAAAACTATTTAGACAGCTATATTACTGCCAAGTGAAAACTAGGTAGCTTATGTATACATGCCACATTCTAAAATCTGAACTACAAGAACCTTCTTCCATCAATGACAACAACTATCAATGCAAATATATCAGCGGATATGCACCAGGTAAAATCATGGGCAACTACTCATTGGTGATAAGCAATTCCTTATTGGACAGCCTTAAAGCTTATAACAATGTCATAAACAATATAGTATATACAGTAGATATCCTCAACAAGCTTCCAGTCTAAGTCATATGGACTTGCCAACAGTTGCCACACCTGAGTCATCGCTGCATGTGCAGCAACCGACAATTTGATTTCATTTTTTGTGGAATCATTGTTACTGATAGCTTGTTAATCATTCATTTGTCACTTGTGGGCAATTTTGTACATATACACATACACAAACTTGCCGCAACCCCACCTATGTTTTTGAAAAATGTTGCACCTGCAATTCGTACCTGTGTGACATATCTTCCGCTCAAACCCGTTGAACAGAAATATCCACCAGCTTGAGATTACAAACACATTCCCAGTGTCTTTGATAGGAAACTATTAAAAAAAAAAAAAAACCTACCACGAGAGTAGAAAACATTTAAAGTTAACTTAAAGAGAGCTTGCAAATCCAAGTTAAATCATTCAACATAGTGTAAAAGGCTAAAAGCATTAACTTTTGTTTCAAAGTTCAGAGAAGATGAAGCTAAGCTTGTATATCCATTCAACAAACTTGCACATCTACCCAAGTTTTCCCAGGTGTAAATTATAATATATAGCTTTTATCAGATATATATATATACCCCTTATTACTCATGGAAAACTTCAAAGTTTAGCAAAATATGGTTACATTCAGTTAATTATTAACAGAGACAGAGCTTTAGCCTCCCAATCAAGATTGTTAATGAAAATGAGTTCAGCAACTGCAAAGACCAAAAAGAACAAGTTTTCTACCATGTAACTGTACTTGCAAGCAGAAAATGTTTATCACAGAACACCAAGATCTAGAAAATGAACATAATGACAACGTATGTCACAGGAGGTGCAAGTGCTAGTTCGCCTAGCCAGCCTAACTGCCCTTGTGTCCCAGATTGTGTCCGGATCAATCCAGGATCTGATCCCTTTTGTTTTAAAATGGCTTTTGGTTCCCAACTTCTTAAATCTAAAAGGGCCTTAGTTTACAATTCTCTCTTTGTTCTTCTCCTATCTCAAACACTGATGCCCACCTGCGCCAATCTCCAGCAATCAGCAGCGACCTTCTGGCATGGTTGTTTTTTATTTTTCCCTTTTTCTTTATCTTTTTCACTTTTATGCTCAATATAAGATCTATTACTGCTCCAACTAAAAGTTTTCTCTTCAATAGAAAAACTTAATACATTGTTTCTTTTCTTCTCTTGTTTTTTATAAGTTTTACACTTACGGCTTAGTATTTCTTCTTTTCTTTTTTTGAGGGAAAATTTATCGTTATGCAGTCCAATCATTGTGTGATGAGTGATCAATGCATAAGAAGGTTCATGTGCTTAGACATATGCGTCACAAACACAAACTTAGCATTTATAATTTATGGACATGTAGAACCTTTCTCTCTCTCGTGGGCATGCACACTCCTCGACCCCTGACCCTCCCCCTCACCCCATATAAAAAAAAAAAAAAAACCATTTTCAGAAAATCTATGTATATATATACATACACACACACACACTCTCTCTGTTTTACATAAATGAGCCATGAAAAAGCTTGTTGATGCACTGGACTCTATACTGAACAACTTTTTGAGGTTACAGAAAGAGGGAGGTTGGAGAATCACCTTTGCTCCAGGAGCCCATTCTCGATACGTTATTCCATCAGCACTGTAAAATCAAGAAAAAAATTGGAAAAAGGAAAAGGCATCTTATATGAGACAAATTATAATAAATTTCACATATTATGATGAAAATTTGCATCATACATATAGTGGAGAAGAGGTTGTAAAGAATACCATTGGAACATAAAAAGTAAATATGTTACGGTAAAATTTAGATGAAATAACAGGTATCTGATGGGTAAGAAATTAAGAAAAAATAGGACCATCAAAAGATGGTCAAATGAGATGTCATAAGCAAGCATACAAAATAATTTTAGAGAAAAATAACTGGAAGAGAAAGCCCAACTAGAAAGCAGATATCCAATGTCTAGGACAAGAACGGGTTGCAAACTTTTCATTTCACTTCGCATTTACAACAGCTCAACATCACTTTTCATCCACATGTTTTTCTGTATCCTAATAAATTACAAAAACTGACCAAGAAAAGTTTAGAAGCTTCAAATTTTTGCTGCAAGCAAAACTGTGATAAATGTGAGTGGATTTGTTATGTTAACTATGAGATTTAAGAAAAAGCATCCCACATAAAAAATTCAACATAAGAGGTTCATATCTATACAGCCTGGGAAATGTTTCAACACAAAAATACTAGAACACACTTTCCACATTGTCAGTCAACAAATGGTTATAGAATACAGATACTGAAAGCCTGTGAACAAAGCAATAACTATTGAACAGTTATATTTTAAGGTTTCCTGCAAAACAAAAATGGAACCCAAATCTGTTTAAGGAATTCAAACAGCTCACATTTAAGTTCAACCTAGCAAAGGTTTTAAGCTGTCATTGGATGGGAATTTCAAACACAATTACCAGATCACTTTGAATAAGTAGGAAATCATGATTACTACAAATAGGAAGAGGAATGCATCAGGAATCCCAATTTCCAAATATAAGCAAGTTCCAATCATTTGCATCTTGATTCCCATGTAATTACACTTTAAACTGGTCTTGGCAATTACTTATCCTTGGTATATTTTTTCTTAAAGCATTGCTTGCTTGTATAAATCTACTAAATGTTAATATGTGAGCAAATCACTTTCTGCAAAGTTCCCTGAACAGCTCCCTGTCTCCACTTCCTGAATCATCCAAAAATTTTGAAATGACCACTTTCTGGTTCTCATTCCCATAGTGTCCCCTGTTCCTTGCTCCTGAATTAGCAACCATTCACCACACCAAACCGTTGACTGGATCTGATTATCACAGATTCGATCCAATCATTGTTAATCCTCGTCTAATTTAGCTCTTACTACTTGGTAATACTTGTGCATCTAGAAACAATTTTGATTGTCAACTCTGGCCAGACCCGTCCCAATTTTAAATTAATCTAGAAGAATGGGGATTGATGTCTAGATGATGGATCCAAATTTTATCCATGTACAGATCTGATGTTTTTGTTCTAATCCAGACTCATGTACCAATCTGTTTTAGCCCATATCCAGCTAATAATCTCCCAATCTGTTTTAGCCCATATCCAGCTAATAATCTCCCTGTACTGCAATGACCAGAAGTCCAATCGAATATGGAAATATAAGAAATCTATATTTGGACTGGGGACAGATGGTATTTGGATGCAGTCCAAGTTGTATTTCTATTGAATCAACATATGAAAGCTTTAGACCTGATTATGACCCAAAATTTAATTAATTGTTGGACTTTGCTCTGAAGAAAAACCATGCTGTCCAGGTTCCAATCCAATCATAGAATAAAATAACTGAGAACTTGGTTACTGGAAGTGCCACTATATTCGCCAAACTAAAACAAGGTTGTGGAGGCATGCATTTTTCTCATTCCAGTTGGGAAAAGGACAAACTGAACAAAATTCACTTCTGCCAGCTGAAAAGCATCAACTGTGATATGCAAAATGAAACTAATAAAATGTAGGACAAACAAGCACACCATGAGTCATACCTACGATTAAAGCCAAATTTCTCATATCCACGAGAAAATGCATCCAAGCCCCCCTCATTCTGATCAATAAGATGCCTCATTCTCCTATAATGTGAATACCTGCACGCGTAATGCAATTAAGCATGACATAAGAAAACAAATATTTATGAAAGAAACACAGATGAGAAACCGTTCATTTTCTCAATACCAAGAAAAAGTAATAGGAGATGTAGTTCTTCCAACATGCTAGTAACAGTGGATAATCCTTACCTTGAAAGAGCTATGAAAATCAGAATCATGGTTCTCCTGAAGAACAGTGTATGCGTAGAATTTGCCTAATTATTTCAAGCAATTTGCATTTTTTACATAAAAACAAGCAGCCAGATGAGAATATAAATGCAAATACCAGTGAACACGAGAATAAAGAAACAAGTATGTCTTCATGACATAACCATTATATGCTGGAACAGTGTGATAGTCGTGGGCAAGAAGGATACAAATGTACTACTGCAAGGTTGGGGTTCTTAAAGAAAAGTAGTTAATGAACAAGGGGCTCGGATCCTGGTCACATATCAATTAGGCCCGTTAATCACCATATAAACTTATAGAGGGACGGTGACCCTCACTATGATGGGATTAATGAAGGCTTTCCCTCAGAGTTAAGAGGGCTTACCTTAATTGGATTAGGGTCAGGGTGGGTTGAGTGTGTTCTTTTACTTTTTCAGAAACATGCATGTGCTTACTATCCAAAATCAGAACAGAAAGTTAAAAATGTGATGCACACAGCTTCGGTTTCAAGATTATAAGGTAAAGACTATTACCTATAATCAAGATGCGTTCGGTGAGCTTTTAAAAGTGGATCTATTTCATAGATCCTCTGGCCGTTACTACAAGGAGGTATAGACCTGCGTTCAGTTTTCCAAGCAGCATCATTCTTTGTTGATTGCTCCATATTTTCCTCAATTACCTATAAAAGAGATAAAAAAACATGGTCAAGACATAGAACCACTAATGATATCTCACGAAAAGCATGGACTTAAGGGTAGTGGTAAGTCAAATGCATGAGAAGTCTTTCCCTTTAGAGTAATTATGCCAAAATAAAATCAACAGAGACCAACGAAGCACAGCCAAATATCCCCACAGTTTCCATATGACAGGTGTGCTTTTTACTTCCAACATGAGCAGGATGAACAAAAAAAATAATACACAAAATGTGTGCTAGTTACATTACAGCTTTGATCCATGAAATTCATTGCTCGCAATCAGAAAAAGAAACAAACAAACAAACAAACTTTCGTGCATATCTAAGATAGAACGAGTCCTTCTTGCAAAATATTCCATAAACAAATTGTTGCAACATGAAGCTACCGCTTAATTGTCCAAATACACTATAGTACAAGACAAAGTAACAATTGACTAGACAACAATGGTAGCCCTTTTTTGAGCCTAAAATTGCACAATGTTGACATAAATCATAACATAATCAATATATCCAGAACTACATCTTCTAAAAAACGTGCCTCCACGAGAACAAAGAAAAGAAAGAAGTAACAACTGTAATTTACTTAACCATTTTGAAATGCAAAAAATACTGGCTTTTGGTATAAATAATCGTAAAATTAGTTTGAATTTGTATATCCATGAAGCATAGAAAAGATACCAAACAGCATATGAAGATCCATTGCTCCAACAGACCTGAACTTTCTTCGTTTGAACTTGGGGGACATCCTCAGTATCAACTTGGGGTACATCATCAGTATCAACTTGGGGGCTCTCCTCAGTAGATGCTGAAATATCACTCTGGATTCCGGGAACAAGAACATTATCTGAAGTATTCATGGTTGAAGCCGTTGACTCTGTATCGTAAGATGAAGTCCTCCCTGAAGATAACCTCCTTATAGAAGAGACCTGATGGGCTGTTACAATGGAAAGTATTTAACTGCACAATGTTTGAAACTTTGAACAACTACTTAAAAAAGGTTAAGGAGGATATGGCACTTTAAGGCTTAAGGACTGTAGCTTAATTGACAACTACCCTATGTTGTCATCTCTGTTTTACTCTGTGGCTTTGCAGCACAAAACCATGCATGTTTTTGCTTACCTTGTATTAAACACTCAATAATGTCCACATCCATCAATGATAAAAGTAAAAAACAACAACATCTAAGGCAACTAGCAAGGAAAAGAATCTCATATTATAATGCTGTACCTACTACTTACTTTTATGTCCCTATCTTCCCGGTTTTTATCATACTTGAATGTACAAAATACCATACAATTTTCTTGTTTTGGTCATTTTCTTACATGTCATGTTCATGCTACTGGTTGCCGGAGGCTCTTAATGTGTTCAAAACGTTTGGGGCATGTCTAACGCAGACATAGGAAATCCATAAAACAAGCGCTTCGTAAACGGATGCGAGACGTATCTTCGGTCATCGCGAAAAAGAAATCCCGCAAAATAAAAGGCATAAGCTTAGGTGTCTCATATACATTGTGTCGCTTTTGCCATTCAACTCCATGAAAAACATAATTTAATACACCATGATACACGCGCAAAATAAGGTCTCGCACAATTCTAACCACAAAAGGTGACACTTCGTTCCAGATACCGGCTGTACAACAGAGCGAGTCCAGAGTCCAAGAAGGAGAGAGAAGAAAGCAGGAAATGAAGAGAACAAACAAAAAGCAACATCTTGACGTTTACGAGACCTTTCAACTAGAAGATCGCGCTGCGAAGACTTGAAGGCGCACTAAAACATTCGAAAAAGAACTCCGGACAACGTGAAAAATAATAAGCTACACTGCTCCCCGGTGTCGCCAAAAAGCTCGAGATCGGCCATCCAAACCGGAAAACTCAAAGAATGAGAATGCGAACATTGTCCCATACTTCCAAGATCACGAAAGTCGTCCAAACAAATGCAATAAGCTCTCTCCACTTGTATCCTTCCATGAACGAAAGACCAAAACGAAGAAGCAAGAAATGGAGAGAAAGAAACTCACGCGCAGGGTGCTTCTGAAAGCAAAGATAACGAAGAGAAGCCGTCCGTCTCTCGCCGCCCGGTCTCGACGCGAAGCCCTCGCCGACACCAAGAGGCACGCGCATGCCCGCAAGCGTCCACGCCATCGCCGATCCCAGCAGATAAAACAAGAAAGCAAGTAGATGAACCAGAAACTAAATCGAAGAAACTCTTCCGGGAGGGGAAGCCGCAAAGCGGGAGGGAATGAGAAGTTGAGGAAATTCCCGGAAATTGCGTGAATATCATAAAAACGGGACGAGGAAAGAGAGTCTTCTCGAGGAGCGTCGCTCGTCCGCTTCTGCAGGATCGGGCTCCCTCTCTGTGCTACGTTAGACGTTAAGAAGGGAAGTAGGGCCTCCGCACTGACGAGAAGCCATACGTCAAACGTCTGGCGGGGCCCACCTGAAGCCATTCTTCTAAAACTTTTTCCAATTGCGGCACACTCGGAAGAGGAAGAAAGGAAACGAATGCTTTTCGCCTACATCTGATTGTTTTGGACGTAAAAATTAAAAAAATTACCTGCTTACCAACAGCCTATTCGTGTAAATGGATTTGGTCTGTGAGGGCTCCAGCGGGAAATGGGTTCTTTCAGTTTCTTATGAATTTTTCTGGAAAGTTGGGGGATGAAAAGTTTTCGCTCTTTTGGGGGTGCTTGCGTGGCAGTTGGACGCCACGTGTTCGGATGAAGAACGGGTGGCCTCCGTGACGGGTGATTGGTTTGGCAATTCCCGTAAGCCCTCTCGCTTCAACTAAATATCTCCACTGCCACCGGACTCGGATCCAGTACCAAGTAACTTTCATTTTCCCCTAAAGATTGTGTCTATTAAATTAAATAAATAATTTACAAATCAGTTGAATCAACTTGTTTATTGACGATAAATAGCATTCATTTAACATTTACGTAAACAATATACTTTGATGCTACTGCACAAAAAATGGAGTCATCTGATGAATTTTGCATGGTGAAACTTCACTACTGCTTAACTGAAATATCATAGGCCGAATCGGATCGATATGAGCTGCGTTCGGCCAGCCAGTGATATTAATGAAGCAACATCCCAATCCCACTCAAGAAAGAAGTGGTAGACAGCGACTCTCAACCTCCCCTACCATCAAAAGAAAGAAAATGGTGCGAATATGCTGCTTTCTCGTCTTTATTTTTAAGATATTCTATATTCAGGAGGAGGAGTATAGATAGGGCGTCCGGTTTTGGGCGCAGAAAAAGACGTCCGCCTTTTGGAGGGGGCCCGGACCAACCTCTCTGCCGAGATATTTTTAATGTAACAAGGGACCCTCTCTTTTTGGACTCTCTTGCCGAGCCCGTTTCTTCTAAAACTGGGAAAAGACGACCCCCCCCTACCGCTACAAAAGAATCGAGCGGGCCCCACAGATCACAGGCTCCGCCGGCTCCACTTTACTTACGTCTTTCATGGGCCCACGAAAGCCTTGCCCACCGTCCGTTCAAACCCACTGCGGCCCCCGTCCCACGTGCATCTCACAAATCTGTCCGGCAAACAAACTGCAGTGTCACCCCTCCCCTGCCGTCCGTCGTCGAGTTCGTCCACCATTGTACTCTCACTTGATGAATTCATTTCTACGAATACATTACGATGCGTTTCTGTCCACAGGTTCAAATAATGTTAAGAAATTTTATCAAGCTGTTCTGATCGTTTGTAAAGTGTTAGGCATAGTTTATTTTTTTGAAGACCACAATGTGATTGTTATTAGTATTTACCTTGTTATATAGTAGCCAGTTTCACGCATACCACCAAGAAAATGGATTAAGGACCTTGGATGTCGTGTTAACTCTTGGATCTTTTTTCAACTTGGAAACATGTTTCTGGATCTCATTGGTGGATCTGTGGCGGTTATGAGCGTGGCGTCGTCAATATCTGCTCGCTTTTCGCAACAGTGAGCACTGCTATAACGTGCCTTTTGCTTTAACGTGCAGCGATGTTGTCATACTCTTAAAAAACAACAGTTTTCCCCATGATTCACCCAAATAATGTTGGGGAAGACGATACATTCATCGGCCAAAAGTAAGAACAAAAGCAATGGCCTTGGTGTGGTAAAATAACAAGTGTTAGTGAGGCAACATCAGTCACTCTCATTATCATATATTCATATATAATTGGAGAAGGAACAGAATAAGTCAATTGAAAAAACAAATGGAAAAAGTGAAGAACAGAACAGAAGATGAAGCAGAGGTTGCAATAGCTTTGTCGCTACATACATGGAGAAGTGGAGAAATTTTTTACATCGGATCGTCCTCCATATTTGCCTCTCTCACCTTTTCTGAAAGTTAAGATGCCTGATGGCAAAGGCAAAGATGCCAAGGAAGAGGACAACGAAGGCTACATGAACCCCAGCGACCGCACCCAAGAAGCTCTCTTTGTAGCCCAATGAATCGTTCAGGAACTGCTTCACTGTGGTGGTGCCCTGTCCTGAAACGGCGATTGGACTGACCAGGTCCCCCACCTGAGAGGTGATAAGCCCATAGAGGGTCCACGCGACGGGGGGAAGCCAGTAGTACCATCTCCACCAAATTGGAATAAGCTGCCAAAAGCACAAGAACAGGAGTCAAGCCTCTGCAGAAGACATCAAGTTTTGGTATTTTTAGACATTTTATTTCTCAATGGAACAACTCTTAGCAGAAATCTTACAGTAGTTGAAGAGTTTGCTTGTTAGTTTCTGATATGATTGTATGTTCACATGCTTCAAATTTATTATGGAAGTTTAGGTGCTATTTTCTTCTGTTACTACATTTCAGGAAAAATTCTAAAAGTCTGGCATTTTTATGTTATAAAAACTCACGTCCTTTCACGGTGTTATTTTCTTTTTCATACTGAACTTCGGGAAAATAAAAATCTGGCCTTTTTGTGTCGCAGTAGAAAATTCAAATGTCCTTTTACAATATGACCATGCTCGATCTTGACCGGCATCAGCTCTTGAGGTCTTAGGCTCATGAGAGGGTAGCGCTCAAATGTCAAATTGACTGCGAATATTGCTTCACTTGCTTTGAATGTTATAACTAAGTTGGTTCTTACCAAATAAACAAGCTCAGACTTTTAGTGACTAATGAAAATTATATTATTTTATATGTACATAAATTAAGTTTATCTATCTCATCTCTTCACTGAATAATTTTAAGCATGATTAACATAATAATAAAATTTGAAGACAGCTCACTATGTGGTCAAATTATTTGGATGCAAGATCTAAAATTAGCAAATTGATTGAAAATAAGATTTTAAAGTTGAAATGCCAGCTGCCTCCTGTTAATTTCTGTATCACATATTTCTTGGCCAGATTAGAGAAGCTGCCCACATTTTCTTACAAAAGCATGAACTGGAAGGCTTGGAGGTGTACAAAGATTAGTAAGATTAATATTGCTTGATTGTCTCTTTTGTTTTCCCTTTTTTCGTTTCTTAAGGTTCTAATATCATTTCGAGCAAATTCTTATAAGTCAATGTGAGTTGAACAATTTAGAAAATCAAAAAAATTAAATTTTCTGTGGAATCGTGGGGTTGGAAGTAGGGAAGCAAATGAATTGGATATGTCCGACTGCCCATGATTTCACATCTGTTTAGTCAGATCTGGTAAAAGTAATTTGGATAATATTATCCAGATTCAAGTTCGGCCGCATGGGGTTTCATAACTAAATCGAAAATTGAGTCTACCACTTGATTGACAACTAATTATAAAGATCCGACTCGATTACATGCAGACATCAACATGAACAGTTCTGAATTCATTTTCTCAAGGTAGAGTTCGAATTTGAAATCAGATGATAGTCTTTGGAAAATACTTATTAGATAATTTTCAAGCGGATCTGTTGTTGGTTTCTTGAGCCATCTGAATTGATCTCCAATTTACATCAGTTCCCGTTAGCTCGACATCGGGATGGCGGTATCCAAATAGTTAGGAGATATATGGTCTTGACGTCTCGATCTTACTTGCTATGCTGAATTTGACCGAGTTTGATTTGGGTGTATTTATCTGAATCTATACAACGCTTACATCCCTAGATATGAAGCTTCAATTGCATGAATCCGATTCATTCATTACATATAATCAGTTTGGCCTTTTTTTCGCGGTTAAAAAACTGTTGTCATTATTGCATCTTACAGCATATATGTATCGCTTGATATACATCATATCAGCTTCATTACTAAAATGATAATTACGTTGGCCGATATATGGCCTGCATGTACGTATGGACTACATCAGTGAATCGGGGCTCATATTAACCATTCATTAATAGAATCAGGGGCCGAGGCCAAGGTAGGGTTTGCATGGCCCTGGCCTCACCTTAATTTTTCTAAAAAAAAAATTACACTTAAATTTTAAAAAGCGGCCAAGGTAGGGTTTGGATGGCCCTGGCCTCACCTTAATTTTTTTAAAAAAAAAAATTACACGTAAATTTTAAAAAGCTTCACTTGTTAAATATAAAAATTTAAAAAAAATATATTTTGGCCCTATTCAAAATTTAGAAACTTTAATTCGGCCATCCACTTGAAAAATTTCTGTCTTCGCCTATGAACAAAATAATAAAAAATAACTTGTATGGTTGCCAATACAAACCCAGATATTTTTGGTTGAGGGACACTAATTCTGGCACCCTTCGAAAACACTTTCTTGGGACAACTATGATTGGGAAAATTTGATTTTTTTTTTAAGTCGTTTTAATAACTGATTTTGGTGTTTGGATTGCATGTCAAAACTCTTTTTTATAAAGGGCGTCAAATTAAAATAATGGGAGAGGGCAGATTTTCCAGACCCTTTATTAAAAATGAGTTTTTTCAAAATTGGGTTTTTGAGAAATCTCAGTTTTGAAACTACCCAAACGGACAGAAAACAAGGTTTAGTTTTGGGCAGTTATCCAAAAAAACATTAGACCTATTAAATGCATAATAAAATGATTGAAGAGCAATAAGCAAATAAATGAAGGGCGCGCCAGTATATGAATAAGCATATGGTTGGAGACAACCAATATGATAAATAATTAAATTTTGTGCGAAGATGATAAAAAATAAATTTTGTGGAATTAGATAGGCAACTGCCCACACAAGTCTATATGTGGCTCGCCCATTGACTAGAGGCCGACACCAATTTGAAATGGAAATCAATGTCCGCAATACTAGAAGCTATCATAAAGCTGCAGGACCATGGGTCTCTTAATTTATCATAAGAAATCTTGATTCCAACAAAGAAGTACCGGGGTCACCAAAGATACAAAAACAAACCAAGTAAAGAAAAATACACGTAGAAAATGAAGACAAAAATGAAAGACAGAGGGAGCCGTTTAGTCCACAGTAGCAGAAGAACGATACCAAGGACGAAGAACTAGCTGAACATCAGTGTGACCTAATGAACGCAAGACGTAACCTGAAATTAGGGAGATTGATATTAAACTTGATTTAGCATAGCGATGTCTACTCATGGCACAAAGAATGCCAAACTCTTAATTAGGCACTGTCCATGCCTTTTGAAGCATTCCAAAGACCATTGTGCAGGTTGAAGAAACACCATGCACATACACAGAAGAGGGTGAAATCAAACAAGAATGTCAAAAGATGATCGAATCTGAACGAAAGGAAATAGAAAGAACGGGGGAAAAACCAACAAAATGAAGCCAGTCTGCAGAGGAAAAGACATCATCATAAAGGAAGGAAAACAAACAAGAAGGTCAATTCCAACACATCCAAAAACATTGGCAGATTAGGTCAGCATCATCTCATAGGGAAAAGATTATTTTGTCTCTCGAGAATTAGGTTCGAAAAGTTTCGAGTTTTTCCTACAAATCTAATTCATGTAGGTGGACATGTAAAATAAAGTAAAGAAAATATAAGAACAATTCAAGATAATAATAATTTGATGGATCCATCGAATTTTGTTAGTCAAAAACTTTGTATTGTTACATTTTAAAACATCGTTGAACGTTCTTGCCATTAGTCGCCCTATTCTGTGAGTTTCGAAATTCAAGTACTGGACACCTAATCAAATAAGGTAAAGTTTTGGAATCGCACCCAACTCATTGTGATGGTGTATTATGGAATGTGCACCACTGTAGGAATCAAGCATAACGAGGTGGGACGGACGGCCAAGCTCGGCATTGATGTCGTCAATGGCTTTGCACAGCAGCCTGTTGTGTTGAGAGGAATAGCGGTTAAAGAGGTCATCCCAAAACGAGGGGGCAAAGGCCAGTAGCTGCCTTACCACCGGAAAGCAGCCAAATGGGAAGAGACCCAGGATGGCTATCTTCCCCACGCCCAGTCGACTCAGGCGCCGCAGGTCCACGGCAGTCTGGTTCACCACCAACCCTACGAAGTCATTTACTACCTACCACACAAGTGAAAGTGGATCACAGTTTAACTATTATAAGAATTATACTGAAATCTTGATTGAACTCATAAAGATATATAGTACTAATTCACCAAGAGAAAAAATTCCATGAACATGGTTCAAAATTCGGTTCCTAACTGTCCCTTTTCTCAACACATAAAAACTGTAGTCATTGGTGGAAGCCGAGACGAGCGCCATAGATGGTCTCAGGTCGAACGACCGATACATGCCTCCATTGATAAGTTGCTCAAAGAATCCGATCTGTATGGTTAAGTTGGGCAGCATAACAACTGTGTCGAACACACCTGTTCCGGCATAAGCAAAATTCATACAGTGTCGCTGCCGACCGGCGCCGGCACGTTTCACTTTGTAAGGTATAGGAGACGGTATTCCTAGATAGGCCGCTGTAGATGAAAGGAACGTTCACAATCAGTACTGTTGGTGCTCACATTTCATGTAGGTATTGATCTTAATTACTAACCATTTTTAATGCAGACAGACAGTAGGAGTAAACTCATTGACTACTGCAATAGGGGACCAACTGACAGAATCGAATGGTGGATCTCCAAACACAAAGAGGCGCTTTGGCAGATGCTGGACGCCCTGATCAGATAAGCCTGCCGTGTTGATGCCTAGGAAAAACAAACACCACAACGAAGTGAGTGAAGAAAGACGGTTAGAAATGCATACCCTCCATTTTGAATAATTCAATCTCCATTCTTAATGTGGAATAAAGGGAGATAGAGTGTCTGCCTTTACCTAAGAGAAGCCCCAGACAGAAGCACACGAAGGAACTTGCCTCCATGGAGAAAGCTAGAGGGAGAGAAAGAATAGAGGATAGGAGAGCCTGATGAGCATAAAAGAGAAGTCCATTTGCAACTTGGCGTAGACGTTGAAGACAGTGCTATGAAAAAAAAAGAATTAAATGACAGGTTATGAGAGGCCCAAGTTTCAGTATTGAACTTGACTCTTGAAGAGGAAATCAATGGAGGAACTAGAATTAGAGGAATATTGACTTCTGAAAGTACTGAGAGGCCTCATTTCATTATTGTCAAAACGTTCATCCAAAAACTTAAATGCTTGCTTTGATTGGAGGGTTGGAAGAAAGCTTCTGCCCAAGCAAAAAAAAAAAAAAAAGTTGGAAGGAAAAATTGGGGCAAAAGTCAGAGTAGTGCATAGCTTGCAGTTTAATGCATGTGGAGTTTCAATTGAAAAAGACAAATTTGAAGGGTATAATCATAAGTTCACTTGGATTCCAAAGCAGCTCTCGTTCATATGGCGGTGCGGATCTCTCTTGCTCATCCGAAAAAGCCATACATAGTACATTACATAAATAAACTTGACCCCAAGCCTTGCAGCTCAATCATCAAGGAGCTTAATTTAAGCAGGACACACATGATACATGCCATGCTGTGTAGCACAAAATAAAATACTGCAATTAGTGGAATGAACAGTTTAAAGCATGAATGAATTGGATGGCAGAGATCGCTGATCAGGTTGGGTTTGGATTAAGATCGAGCCGAGCTGGAGCCAGCCTGGGTTTTCTAAACTCGAGTTAATTGGTGCGAGATGGCCCGCGTTGGCCCAAACTTAGTTAGAGCGGCTTGATCCAAACAGCTGTTCTATGCTAAGAATCACGATAATGGGACCAAGGGCTTGGTTTATATATTATACTGGGTCTGTGAAGCAGGAACATGATCATCTCAATCGTGGAAAATCACGATAACGTATGGAACTAATGTCCTGCTTTACTGATTTCAAAATCAAGCACGAGATGTTTAAGCAGGTTTCATTGTCAAAACTAGTTTAAAGTAGACAACTTAATTTAATTTGTGGTTGTCATGAGCTTCTAACTAAGGAACAATTTTTAGTTGTCCCCTGGCGTTGTGGTTGTGCCGAATCAGGGTACTGTAAAACGTCCAGGGTTCTTTGAACTGGTATCTAACGTGGAGAAGAGAAACAAGGCAGTTCAAAAATACTTCCTTTTAATTTAAAATCTAGAAAACGTTTTTTGTGGATCCAATATCCAAGCAGGTCAGGCCTTGAGGTTGATGATCGGTGACTGGTAAGCAATTCAATTCGTTCAACTATGGTTCATTTTCTTTTTAAGAAGTAGACTTTGCAAATGTTGTGACTATAATTAATTCGGTAATATTGCAAAATTTTCATGCGAATCAGGTGCACACCATTCTAACAACTGGTGATATTTAGGTCAGCTTATTTGGTTAATTAAACAGGTTCCTTTTCAATCATTTCAATTTCAAACTAATAAAAAAAAAAGATAAACCAGTAACTTCACTACTGTTTAATTAACTCTTGGATTTTTTTTTCAACTTGAAACATGTTTCTGGATCTCATTGGTGGATCTGTGGCGGTTATCACCGTGGTGTCGTTAATATCTGCTTGCTTTTCGCAACAATGAGCACTGCTATAACGTGCCTTTTGCTTAAATGTGCAGCGATGTTGTCATATATATCTGCTTGCTTTTGCTTAAATGTGCAGCACTGCTATAACGTGCCTTCCCCAAATAATGTTGGGGAAGACGATACATTCATCGGCCAAAAGTAAGAACAAAAGCAATGGACTTGGTGTGGTAAAATAACAAGTGTTAGTGAGGCAACATCAGTCACTCTCACGATCATATACTCATATATACTTGGAGAAGGAACAGAATAAGTCAATTGAAAAAAAAAATTGGAAAAGTAAAGAACAGAACAGAAGACGAAGCAGAGGTTTCAATAACTTTGTCGTTACATACATAGAGAATTGAAGAAATTTTTTACATCGGATCGTCCTCCATATTTGCCTCTCTCACCTTTTCGGAAAGTTAAGATGCCTGATGGCAAAGGCAAAGATGCCAAGGAAGAGGACAACGAAGACTACATGAACCCCAGCGACCGCACCCAAGAAGCTCTCTTTGTAGCCCAATGAATCGTTCAGGAACTGCTTCACTGTGGTGGTGCCCTGTCCTGGAACCGCAATTGGAGTGACCAGGTCCCCCACCTGAGAGGCGATAAGCCCATAGAGGGTCCACGCGACGGGGGAAAGGGAAAGCCAGTAGTACCATCTCCACCAAATTGGAATAAGCTGCCAAAGCACAAGACAGGAGTCAAGCCTCTGCAGAGGACATCAAGTTTTGGTACTTCTAGACATTTTATTTCTCGATGGAACAACTCTTAGCAGAAATTTTACAGTAGTTGAAGAGTTTGCCTGTTAGTTTCTGATATGATTGTATGTTAACATGCTTCAAACTTCTTTTGGAAGTTTAGGTGCTATTTTCTTCTGTAACTGCATTTCAGGAAAATTTCTAAAAGTCTGGCATTTTTATGTTGAAAAAACTCACGTCCTTTCACAGTGTTATTTTCTTTTTCAAGTTGAATTTCTAAAAAAAATATAAAAATCTGGCCTTTTTGTGTTGCAGAAGAAAATTCAAATGTCCTTTTACAATATGACGACAGTTGAACTGATGAGTACATATGAATGCTTGATCTTGACCGGCATCAGCTGCAGCTCTTGAGGTCTTAGGCTCATGACTCATGAGAAGGTAGCGCTCAAATGTCAAATTGACTGCGAAATTTTTCAACGAGACTTAGTTTGTCAATTATTCTAAGAGTATATGGCTGCTCTTTCCTATATCTGATGAGCAAAGCAAGCTTAATTAACTTGTTTCAACTGTTCACATACGAATCATGAAAAAAAAAAAAGAACAAGGGGAAAATGAGCTTTTCAAATGATAATTGGAAAGATGCACCCCTAAGAATTGGATAACTAATTGGAATATTAGTTGTTTGGGATGTATTTGTAATTATTTATTTATAATGAGGATTTGTGATGCCTACATCTAGAATGTCCAAAATGCCAATTTCACTTGTAATCATGACGACTTACTCAAGGTTAGGATTCATCAATTATGTAAAAAATTATCAAAACATATTGCAAATTGTAAACCCTATGCTATTGGAATGAAGAACGTAAGCACTTACCGGTCGAGCAATGAGAAAGCCGGAGAAGAGATTCGAAAAGGTGAGGAAGAATGAGTTGACAATGGCGCCGATGTGGTGGTTAGGGGTGAGAGCCACACCCATCATTCCGTAGACGGTGAAGTACACAAAGCACATGAACATGAAATAGATGAACCAAAACAACTTGCCAGCTTCCCAAGGGAAGCCAATCATGGAAAACAAAATCAAGCAGTAAACAACTGATTGTACAAAAATATAGATGATCTCTATGACAACCTGCAAAAGAGCACAATGAACAGAGTGAATATTAGTTTAGATCTCAAGGATTGTTCAAACAAAATGGAGAATTTTACTAGAAAAAATTTGCAGAACGACAGTTGCCCTCAACAACCCAGAGCAGGAGCAGAGAATTCCTTAATAATCTCCTGATTTGTCCTGAACAAAAGAGAAAGTTGAACATGAATTGGCAATCAATTAACAACAAAAAAATTAAGGAATATCATGCTACTAAGCTTTACTTACATATACAGGGATGAATTGGCATAAACTTCGGCAAAATCCACACCAAGTTGAGCTTCAACTAAAGTTGTGGTAACTTCCAACATCCAAGTTGCAGGATTGTATCCATCAGTAATCCTTGGCACTTCAGGTATTGACTGCAACAATAGAACCATGCAATAACTCAAACGTTAGACTCTTAAGAATGAGTAGAATTTAAGATACATATTGGGTTGGTTGTCTGGAACTAAACCTCTCAAAAACCTCGCAAAAGTAGGCATCTTGAGTCTCAAGGGGAATTCATATTTGTACAAACAAAAACTTATCATTAGAATTATTTTATGCAGCCAGCTTAATTATTTTGAAATTTCATTTCAACTTTATGAATCAAACGTCAATCACACTATAAGTGTTTTGAGGACTATGCTGAATAAATAAACGATTACTCCATTGTTCAGACTACCTCGGGCATGGGGTTCCAAGAAAAGGATTTTAAAACCTAGATTTTATAACTTAAAATTTCACCTGTTGATCCTTGAACTCTTGAAACTATATCACGAAATAAAAAAGCAGAGAAGCAAATCATCCCTCACCTCAAAGTATTGGACAAGTTTGTGAGAGTGATGACCAAGAGACCCCGCATAAATTACTTGTCCACCTCTCTTCATCAACAGAAGCTGTAAGCAAGAAGCGAAGTCATGAAGGGCAAGGAAAAAATTTGGACTTGTATAAAAATCAGTAAAAACTATTACGAGCTCACCTCATCAAAAGCTTCAAAAATATCAATGTTGGGTTGATGAATGGTACACACGACAGTTCTCCCTGTATCAACTGTGTTCCTTACTGTCCTCAAAACAATGGCTGCAGCTCTGGCATCTAAACCAGATGTGGGTTCGTCCATGAAAATGATCGAGGGATTAGCAACCAACTCCACAGCTATAGTTAAACGCTTCCTTTGCTCCGTTGAGAGACCATCCACTCCAGGGAGGCCCACGAGAGCATCCCTTATTGGGTTCAATTCAACTAGCTCCATAACTTCTTCAATAAACATCTACAAGTAGAGAAAAATTCAGACATCAAAACATAAATGGAGAAGAAATTAATAGTAATTTGACCGAGTTCTCATATAAAAAGTTACCTTTCGTGTATCTGCCTTTACATCGGGAGAAAGGCGCAACCACGCAGAGTAGACCAAGGACTCATAAACTGTAACATTGGGTGAATGTATGTCATTCTGTTCACAATAACCACTAACTCGGGCAAAAGTGTCCTGCTTCTTTGGATAGCCAGAAATTTTTATGCTTCCCTCTATATATCCTCCTGTCTTTCTCCCTGCTAACACATCCATTAAAGTGGTCTTTCCAGCACCACTTACACCCATCAAAGCGGTGAGAATTCCAGGTCTAAAAGAACCACTAACATCACGGAGCAATTGAAGCCGATTTTCTTCAACTCCTTGACTTTTCATTTCCTGGTGAAAAAGTAAGGTCATTAAAAAGGGAGACATGACATATAATGTTTGACGTGAACTCTAGTTGATTCAAGAAACCATGATCAATAAAATGGTCCTAAACTAACTTTGAGGTCGTCTTAGGCCAGATACACTTGATGCGCCAAATTCCTCCCTCGGTGCATGTGCATGTATAGATGGTAGAGAAGAGACCAAGAAGAGTAAAGAGTACATTGGACCTTAGATCTAAGCAAGTGCATTAAAGGGACACTCGGTATGAGCTTACCAATCAGAGGCGGAGCCGGGATTTTTTTCAGGGGTGGTCCTAACGATCCGCGGGTCGGGCTAAGAGGAACGATGAATAGGGCCAAGAGGAGTGACGGGTCAGGCCAAAATAATTTTTTTTATTTTTTCAATATAAAAAAAAATATTTTTTCTGCGCTCACTCGGGCCATGGCCTAGGCGGGCCCTCCCTCCCTCCGCCCCTGTCAGAGGTGGAGCCAGGATTTTTTTTTAGGGGCGGGCCAAACGATCTACGGGTCGGGCCAAGAGGAGTGACGGGTAAGGCCAAGAGGAGCGACGAGTCGAGCCAAACTAAAAAAAATTGGTTTTTTCAATATAAAAAAAATTATTTTTTCTGCGCTCACTCGGGCCATGGCCTAGGCGGGCCCTCCCTCCCTCCAGCCCTGTCAGAGGTGGAGTCAAGATTTTTTTTCAGAGGCGGGCCAAACCATCTGTGGGTCAGGCCAAGAGGAGCGACAGGTAGGGCTAAGAGGAGAGACAGGTCGGGCCAAACTAAAAAAAAATGATTATTTCAATATAAAAAAAATTGTGTTTCCTGCGCTCACCCGAGCCATGGCCTAGGCGGGCCCCCCTCTTCACAAACATGCCTCTAGATTTAAGAATGGCCTTCCCAATTGTAGGAGCATCAATGCTCGCATCTGTGTTGGGCTGTAATAATAATGCAAACTACATCAACTTATAAAACTTAATTTTACCAACTCTTGAAATTGTATTTGATAACTGAGAAGAAAGAAGAAATATACATTGGATGTTGTCTACCATGGCTTGATGTCATCTGAAGCACAAAAAACACACGAGGACAACCTTAGCACGTCATGCCCTAACAATAGGTTGGATGATGGAAAGGTTCCGATTGTGTTGGCAATAACCATTGTCCTCCCCACAGCTCCAAGGAACCGAAATAGAGGAAGTGCCCTCTGATGGACACATAGATATGCAAGGAATTGCCGGAAAAACCTAATAGAACAATTGGCATGAGTATATCAGGACAAAGTTACCAACCTGGAATATAAACAAAACTACCATCTCAAAAACAAGACTTCAAGGTTCACCTTTAGCAAGTTTTAAATGAAAGAAAACTTAAAAATCAAATGTGAATGAGCAAGTAATCACCTGCTAGCAGAAGGAGCAAACCCAATTGTATAATACGTGAGAATGATCCACAATGCCGACTCCAATACGGAGAGAGGGATCCTGAGAACGTAAATGGGCAAAGCAAAAGCCCATGAAGGATAGAACAGGAAATCCCTTTGTTTGTAAAACACAGGAAGCTTGCTAACAGTCATTGCCAACTCCGCAAATCCATTGAACATCGCATTAATCAAACTAAAGATTAGAGCTCCAAAGTACTTTCCACCATCTGCAATAGGTTCATGCTTCATCTTAATCCTCAAGATTACGGTCATGGTGATCAAAGACATGATAGTGATCTGGGTGGTCTTGAATATGTAAAGAAAAGAGTTCCCCTTCATGAGTAACCATTCTCTTGAAAAACAGGCCTTGAATAGGTCCCAGTTACTCATTGTGTACTTCTTTGTTTCTAATGCTGCCGGGTGAGACTTTGTTTTGTCATATGGGATCCCAAGATCAGCTGCTAGTTGTTGGCCACCTCGATAATAACTGTAGGCTTCTGAGAACTCTTTAGCTGCGACATAGCGGTAGGGCGCATCTTTATCACTCCAGTATTGCTCCTGGTCCTTTTTCGATGTTACCTCTTGCAGGAAGTCTGCAACCCCTTTCCTTTCAGGGCACTTGAAGCCCATGGACTCAAAGAATTCAAGCACATGCTCTCGATCACCTTGGTAGACAACGTATCCCTCCGAAAGCAAAATTATATCATCAAATAGATTGTATGCCTCAGGTGCAGGCTGCAAAAGAGACATCAACATGGTTCCATCCATGACACGAACAAATTGCCTAATGAACTTCACAATCTGGAAGGTGGTGGAGCTGTCAAGTCCAGTTGAGATCTCATCCATGAACAATGCTTTGGAAGGTCCTACTAACATCTCCCCTGAAGAAAAAATGTTGACATGAGAATTACTTGGTTGTGCCAATGTTTCAAAATTGGAGTTGAAGACTAAGATAACAAGAAAGGGGAGGACTTTTGGCACAATAATTGATGTTAGACGCCTCAGATCTAATTGGTTTTTAGGAAAAGGAAAATTTGAGACAGTAGTTTATAGTTGTCCATAATTAAGCTATCCGTCGTCATACACCATTTGCAGCAAGATGAGATTTTGGTAGGATGCAACAACTTATCCATGAAAACAGGGTACACCAAGATTGTGGAATATAGTCTGAATGCAACTTATCTAAAACTCTGAAGATTGTGGCCCGGGTGAGCGCAGAAAAAAAATATATATTTTGAAAAAAACAAATTTTTTTAGTTTGGCCCGACCCGTCGCTCATCTTGGTCCGACTTGCGGATCGTTTGGCCCGCCCCTAAAAATTTTTTCTGGCTTCGCCATATGACATAGCGTTGGACATTAATGCCATGGGAGCTGATAGGGTGATGGCCTTTGCGCCCACCGGTGCCACAAACTGCAGATGTTCCTCCACGTCTCCACAGGTTCCATAAATTTTGATCTCCTCACCACTCATGTTAATTCGAGACTGCCATGATCTTTCATCTACCTAGCTAAGAAAAAATGGGTTCTTTTAACTGATAGGGACCGTCGTCAGGCCTTCGTGGAATGTTATTTAGCCATAACCTGACTTAGTAAATTACAAACTATTGTCTCCAAAAAAAAAAAAAAAACCAACATGTTTGGCTCGCCCTAATTTCAGCATACGTTTGTGGGTCCAAGTCCGGGTTGATGATGGAGAAACCGATCCGAATGGGGGAAACACCGAACAGGCAGAACAAGCTTGACATAGAAGCAGAGCTGCTGCTAGCAGAGAAGGAGCTGAAGGAGCTTCGAGCCAGAGGAGTTGAGAAGACGGAAGAAATTGCTGCCATGAAAGAATGGGGCTTCAAAAGGTCACCTAATCGATCCCTTGCCTACCGACCCTACCGTACTGTTTGGCATGTTTTTTCTTCTTTCGAAGTCTTACTTATATAAGAGTTGCCGGTAGCTCATCATCCTTAGACAACGTGGCTTTGAATTGACACCCTCTAATTGTTTCCACTCAGGGCAAGGTCTTTTGGTTGGCCTAATTCGTATGCATTTACGAAGGCCATGGGGGAAATGTTGACTCGGTGAGTCCAGAAAATATCTGCCCTTGGTGATCGTCCGTCCAACTATAATCGAAGCCAATTTGGCTGATCCTTTCCCTGGTTGGATTGAAGGTTTCAGGTAATTTCCTTGTCTTGGTTCAAGAAAAAAATTTTTTTTTGATATCCTCCAGGCTCGGGGAAGACAACCTTGCTGTTGGCACTTGCTGGAAAACTAGATAGCCAGCTAAAGGTGAGACTCTCTCTCTCCCCTCCCCCCCCCAACATATTCAAAGTTCAACATATATAGTTTTTTATGTGAACAGCTTGCTCTGGCTGAGCTCATCTCCTATGAGCCACAAGCCAAGTATGAAACTGTTTCAAGGGGAAGACGAGTAGAGCCGGCTAGACAAGGCCTACTCTGCTCGTTTTGCCAATCATACTTGACGGCTAATAGGGATGAAGCCAGGATTTTTTTCAGGAGTGGGTCAAACGATCCGCAAGTCAGGTCAAGAGGAGCAACGGGTCGGGCTAAGAGGAGCGACGGGTTCGGCCAAACTAAAAAAATTTTGATTTTTTCAATATAAATTTTCTTTTTTGTGCTCACCCGAACCATTGCCCAGGCGCCCCCCCTCCCCTCCCTCCGTCTCACTCATACCTATGCACCGAACCAAAACTTAATGAATAAAGAAAATGTGTAGGATTATATATATAGATATATATACATCACTTTCCACCATCCGATCAACGGTAAGTAAGAATCCAATCGACTGTTCCATTAAATTGAGTTCAAGCAGGTTTTTTACAATGCCATATAAGAATAACCATATAAATTTTCTGTTCGCCATGTTGCCTAACGCAAAACCTCTTAGTAAATGGACATGAGATTGTAGAAGAACCGAACCTTTTTACAAATGACGACCAAGCTAGAAAAGAGGGAATATTCTATCGCCATGCGAGGCACGTACCTTTCATCAAAGGTGGTAGTTGCGGCTAATCTCCTCTTTGAGATGAATTTCTTGGATCCCCAGGTCCTCCATCGCCATGTCACCGGCGATCGGGCGAATCTTTTCAGAAATGAAGGAATTGAACTCATCACCGTGCATGTCTTTCAAGACTCTGAACAACTCCTTGCTTATCACCTGCACAAGCAAAATCTAAATTTTATAAGTATTTGCTCGCGACTTATCCTTCTTGAAAAGGGTTTCTGCATGAGATATATTGCAATTTTTTTTAATCTTTTGGAAAATATTGAATACTTAAATGAAACAAAAACAACATTATGTTTTTTATTATGAAGGAATTGCATGTCGTGCAAATGGGCAACGTGACATGCATTTTGACTTTAGTATTGGCTTGCATTCACCACGCATGCTTCTCTTTGGCATATATTAATATTACCTCGTGTCGAGGCGATGCTTGGCTGATTTGGCATCAGAGGCACGGAGCAGCAGGTACAAGCGCTTCACCTGTGGCTGAACCCTCAGTATCTTCTCCACAAATACTGCACGGGTTTTTGAATGCCCCACTGCTTCTTAGTTCCTTCTCTATTTATAGTTGATTAAGTCCTCCAAGTGCTTCCAACGGAAACTCACTATGTGCATCCTCTGTACCGAATAAGCAGGGGCGGAGGGAGCGTGGGCCATGGCCCGGGTGAGCGTAGGAAAAAAAATATTATATTTAAAAAATCAAATTTTTTTAATTTGGCCCGACCCATTGCTCCTCCAAGCCCGACCTGCGGATCGTTTGGCCCGCCCCTAAAAAAAATTTTGGTTCCACCCTATGACTGGCAAAACCATTAGAGCAGGCTTTGTCAGCCGGCTCTGCCTGTCTTTCTCACTGGACAGCTCAGTACTTGGCTTGTGGCTCATAGGAGATGAGCTCACCTACTGGAAACAAGCTATATATAAGCCAGAGCAAGCTGTTCACATAAAAAACTATATATGTTAGAACTCTGAATATGTGAGGGAGAGAGAGAGAATCTCACCTTTAGCTGGCTATCAAGTTTTCCCGCAAGTGCCAACAGCAATGTTGTCTTCCCCGAGCCTGGAGGGCCCAGCAGAAGTGTCATCCTCATAAGATTCGAAACCAAGTTTTCCATGTTAAGTACAGGAAAGAAAAAAGTGCAGATAAACCAAGTTATTTTGCAGCAGCGGGGCTAATTTTAGATGGTGCATTAAGTACCTTCCAGGTCTTAAGATTCGGGAGGCGCCCTTGAGAATATGGAAGGCCCTCTTCTTAGATGGAAACACCCTCATGCAACCCAGGAACCCCTGTCACATCAAACGGCATAAGAGAAAAAGAACAGCCCTTCATTAATTTATCGGCCAACTATAAATATTTTTTGGTATCTTCAGGCAAAAGTTTAGAAAATTATGGAACCAAAGCGATTGTTCTTAAAGCTGAAGTTTTTGACATTTCCTTTACTTTGATTTTCGCCTTTGGTGTTCTTTGGAAACCTTTTTATCTTCTACTTTTGATTTGAATCATGAGTCGAGGCTTGCACCAGACCCCGACACCTAGGTAACGTTTGATGGCTGGAAATTTGAAATTTGAAATATATTCTAGAAATATATTTCTTAGAAAAATGGAATGAGAAAAATATTTTCGATTCTTTTTTTGATGTGTGTGTGATGACTTCTTAGTTTGATGAAATATATTTTTAGGTTTAGGGGAATAATGGAAGGAAGGAGGAAGAAGGGAATGAGGAAGGACTCCCTTTTGATATTGAATATCGAGGATCAACTGAGGAGAAACAGCCTCATGCAACCTAGGACCCCCTATCACATCAAACGGCATAAGAGAAAAAGAACAGCCATTCATTAATTTATCGGGCAACTATAAATATTTTTTTGTATCTTTAGGCAAAAGTTTAGAAAATTATGGAACGAAAGCTATTGTTCCTTGAAGCTCAAGTTTTTCTTGACATTTCCTTTACTTTGATTTTCGCCTTCTTTTTCATATATGGCTTTTTGGAAACCTTTTAATCTTGTACTTCTGATTTGAATCATGAGTCGAGGCTTGCACCAGACCGACACCTAAATTCTTGCTCCTTGAGCACATATTGTTTTGCCCTCACAACGACGGTCAAACCTAGATTTCTTAGACTTTTTGTAATATCTTTTCAACTTTGTTTAGCCTCTTGGAAAATCAAACCGCTCCTTGTTCATCATTTCTTCATCCCCCGACCCCCACCAAAAAAAAATAAAATACAATAAATAAGAACCCACGATTTTTTTATTACAAACAGTATTTTTCGTCATCTATCAATTGAGTGCAGCAGGACATTGTAAATTGTAGGAAAATTGCATATTTAACTATGTGAAGACCTTATGTGTTTTGTTTTTAGATCTTGTTCATTATTTTGAACCCAAGTTAGCAGCCAATTCGCTGAAGGCTGTGGCAAAGTATTGGCTCTTGCGCCGGCATTCTGGAAAGTTGAAATAAAAAGCTTTTAAGAAGGATAAAAAGTAAAATTAAAGAGACTAAATATTTCTGTCCAAATGTGACTTGCTTTTAATAATAATGATAATTAAAAAAACATGTAAAAACAATTCTATAGGTCTTTTGGAAAAACCTGGAGCAAAATAAAAACACTTTCCTACCAAGATTATTTTGTCGCTCGAGAATTAGGTTCAAAAAGTTGCAAGTTTTTCCTACAAATCTAACTCATGTAGGTGGACATGTAAAATAAAGTAAAGAAAATATAAGAACAATTCAAGGTAAGAATAATTTGATGGATCCATCGAATTTTGTTAGTCAAACACTTTATATTGTTACATTTTAAAACATCGTACAACCCACTTTACAGATCTAACTTGCTTTTATGGGTCTTTTCTTCTTTCTTGGAAGTCTATACGTGAACTTGACTGGGTTACATGTATTTATATACTTGCAGTTGTGAAGAATTAACAGTTTGAGGAGGTGAGATAGAAGTAGAAGGCATGATTTATGACTCGTCCGTCGCCGATGTTGAATGTAGGTGAGTGACGCTCATCCCGGCGCCTCTCATATGTTGAGGCCCTAAATATGAGAACAGGTTTTTCAAGATTGAGACGACGAGAGTACCACCATGGAAGGAAGAACTCTCCTGTAAGGCGAAGCCATGAACTTTCTTCTTCTTCTTCTTCTTCTTTCCTTTTTTTTTTTTAGGAGGTCAGTCTTCACAAACAAAAATGACTGGATAAAGTTTCCGAAAACATTTCACAATACTTAACTACTTTTTTCGGAATCATTATGCAAGCCAAATTAGATTTGATCATTTTAGAAGGCAACATTTGATTTTTCAAATCTTTTTGTTGGGTGAGGGGGCCCCCCTCTTCCCTCCTCCCCTGCTGCAATTACGTGCCTTTCTTTGTTTCTTACTTTCTCGACTCTGTAATTACTGCGCCTGTGTGCCGTGATTCATCATCCCGTAGGTGCTTCGCCATTTCTGACTTATGGCGACCGACCAACACAACTCTCTTATATATGATTCCTGATTCTTCATTAATTGGTTATTCCAAAGCAAAAAGGTGTCTTTCTTCTTGCTGTTATAGCTAGAAATCAACCTTTCAACTATTATGTGCTTTTGTGTTTCATCAAACAAGTTATTTTTAATTTTAGAATCAAAATTTCATACTACCTATCACATTCAAAGGAAAATTGGAATTAGAATTTTAATTCCAATTCCAAGTTGAAATGGAAATTTTATTCTGGAATTTTGATTCTACAATCAAATTCTAAGTCTTCAAATGCCCCTTAATGACACATTTGGTGGAACTCAAATTTTCCAAGTAAAATATTTACCAATGTTTTGCTCACACTTTACGTGTACAACCATTGTCTAGGATAACCTTACTTAGCACGGTAAAAGTGGAAGATAGAAGATGAAAAAAATTTATGTGGGTCTGCTTACGAATAGAATTCAGGAAAAAGAAAGAGAATTTCATCTTTTTCTTATGTCACGTAACAATCTCTTCAATACAAGAATTAGTAATATATATGTATATATATTGGTTCATCAATTGACTTAACCATTAACCACGTTTCTGTTTACATGTCAAGTGCCATTTCTGCTTGTTTCTAAGAAATTGTTTTATTTCCTTTGTCATTGAATTTGATTCATTTTTCTTATTCGGAACACTGCTTCAACATGTTTCCTGCATGCATATTCAACTTGGGTTGACATCCACACTCACCTACCCGCCAATGGAATTCCGAGATCAGCTAGACTTGGCAAACATAAAACATTTCCGCTGCGTCTGAAAACGAAGCAGGGGAAGTAAATCTTTCAGAAGGGCAGATCTTAAGGCCCTATTTGGCACGGTTTTGGAAGGGGGGAGATTCGTCCAAGCAAATACTGTTGCTAACTCGTGCTGGTCTTGAAGTTAAAGAACTGACCCGAGCGCATCTCACTCAAGAGTATGCTGGTTTGTAGAACAAAAGATAAAATGTTTACTCATATTGCAAAATAAAAAAGACATACAGAAGCATGCAGATGCTCATATCATGAGCTACACGTATAGTCCTCGCTACCTTCAGAACAAGAGGACAGTACTAAAAGTATTTTAAGGTCCCCATATGGCAATTCGCTTCTGCACCATGGCATATCTCACAAGTCCCGGATAGTATACAGTATTCTTCCCAATTAATACATTTGGGATCAAAGTTGAATAGCCCGTAATCTTTCATGCCACTGGCTATTCAATTAGGCAACCTGATGAAATGTCCATGGTCCTCCAATCATTTCTAGCACTCAAGTTGGTAAAGACTAGTAATTGAATTACTTGATCCAATAAAAGCTTCATCTACTTGACTTGAACAGGGTTAGATTTTGAACGCCTATCATGCGAAAGACGTCAAGAGCGGAGCAATTGACATAAATTTTTATTGATGGATTGCCAAAACCATACTAATTTAAAATAAAAGAACCAAAGGCAAGAAGATGCATTTTTTCAAGATTGTCCAAGCTACTATAGAAGAAAAGTTTGTCCACACTAATGTCCCGGCCATCCTTCCCCTTATCTGGTTCGTTGGAAAAATAGCGATACGCCAATCGGCTAGTAGTGAAGATACGCCAATCGGCTAGTAGTGAAGATGTAGTTGGATTTTGTTTGCTCGATCCAACATGGTAGATGAATGATTGCGGTTGCCGTGAATGTGCCACCATCGTCGACGAAGGGGTTCGGGTTCGAAATCCCGAACGATACTGCTGGGAGGGTGACCCATCGTTTATTTCCCCATTTCTACTCGCTCCATTTGCGCCGACCCATGGCCATCGCCGGTCGTCCAACAGGAGCAGGAAGAGTTGATGGGGAAGGCATCGCGAGCTCTGTCCTCTAAGGACGGAAAGTGTCATCTGTTTTCACCATTTTTTCCAGGGCAGATACTGGATGTGCTTTTGTTGGTGGTGTTTGGTTGCTGACTATTCCAATACGTGAATTCCTTCGGTAGGATATCTATTACCGGAAAGCCAAGGAAGAAGGTTGGCGCGCTCGCAGCGCATTCAAGCTCCTTCAGATAGATGAAGAGTTCAACATCTTTGAAGGTAGTGCTTTCGTTGATTTTTATGCTCTCGTTTTCAGGTGGGAGTTCGTTATATTGTGGTTACTTGTCTTTCTGTCGTCGTCTTAAGGTGTTTCACTTTTAATTTCTGTGGAAGCTCTGGTGTCTTTAGTTAGCTTCTGTATGTAACGACTTGTGTGGCGAGCCTCTCGTCATTGGATTGTTGTTCGTCCACCATTTTTACGCTCTTTTGATGAATTCATTTCTACGATTACATTACGACACTTTTCTGTCCACAGGTTCGAATAATCTTAAGAAGTGTAAGTTGTTCTGATCGTTTGTAAAGTGTTATGCATATGTTTAATTTTTTGAAAACCAAAATGTGATTGTTATTAGTATTTACCTTGTTAAATGGTAGCCAGTTTCAAGCATACCACCAATAAAATGGATCAAGGACCTTGGATGTCGTGTTGACTCTTGGATCTTTTTTCAACTTAAAACATGTTTCTGGATCTCATTGATCGATCTGTTGCGGTTATGAGTGTGGCGTCGTCAATATCTGCTCGCTTTTCGCAACAATGAGCACTGCTATAACGTGCCTTTTGCTTGAATGTGCAGCGATTTTGTCCTACTCTTAAAAAACAACAGTTTTCCCCATGATTCACCCAAATAATGTTGGGGAAGACGATACATTCATCGTCATCGGCCAAAAATAAGAACAAAAGCAATGGACTTGGTGTGGTAAAATAACAAGTATTATTGAGGCAACATCAGTCCCTCTTACGATCATATATACTTGGAGACGGAACAGAATAAGTCAATTGAAAAAAAAAAAAAGGAAAAGTGAAGAACAGAACAGAAGATGAAGCAGAGGTTGCAATAACTTTGTCGTTACATACATAGAGAATGGGAGAAATTTTTTACATCGGATCGTCCTCCATATTTTCCTCTCACCTTTTCTGAAAGTTAAAATGCTTGATGGCAAAGGCAAAGATGCCAAGGAAGAGAACAACGAAGGCTACATGAACCCCAGCGACCGCACCCAAGAAGCTCTCTTTGTAGCCCAATGAATCATTAAGGAATTGCTTGACTGTGGTGGTGCCCTGTCCTGGAACCGCGATTGGAGTGACCAGGTCCCCCACCTGAGAGGTGATAAGCCCATAGAGGGTCCACGCGACGGGGGAAAGCCAATAATACCATCTCCACCAAATTGGAATAAGCTGCCAAAGCACAAGAACAGGAGTCAAGCCTCTGCAGAAGACATCAAGTTTTGGTATTTCTAGTCATTTTATTTCTCAACGGAACAACCCTTGGCCTTAGGAGAAAGTTTACATTAGTCTAAGAGTTTGCCTGTTAATTTCTGATATGATCGTCTCTTGATATGCTTCAAAATTCAAATTTCTTTTGGAAGTTTAGGTGCTATTTTCTTCTGTTACAGCATTTCAGGAAAAATTCTAAAAGTCTGGCATTTTTATGTTAAAAAACACTCACCTCCTTTCACAGTATTATTTTCTTTTTCATACAGAATTTCTGAAAAATAAAAATCTGGCCTTTTTGTGTTGCAGAAGAAAATTCGAATGTCCTTTTACAATATGACGACAGTTGAACTGATGAGCATGCTTGATCTTGACCGGCATCAGCTCTTAAGGTCTAAGCTCATGAGAGGGTAGCGCTCAAATGTCAAATTGACTGCGAAATTTTTCAACGAGACTTAGTTTGTCAATTATTCTAAGAGTATATGGCTGCCTCTTTTCTATATCTGATGAGCAAAGCAAGCTTAATTAACCGGTTTCATTCAACTGTTCGCATACGAAGAAGATTAAATTGCATATACGACCAGCCAACTCGACTTACTCAAGGTTAGGATTCATCAGTTATGTAGAACAGCGCAAATTGTAAACCCTATGCTATTGGAATGAAGAACGTAAGCACTTACTGGTCGAGCAATGAGAAAGCCGGAGAAGAGATTCCAAAAGGTGAGGAAGAATGAGTTGACAATGGCGCCGATGTGGTGGTTAGGGGTGAGAGCCACACCCATCATTCCGTAGATGGTGAAGTACACAAAGCACATGAACATGAAATAGATGAACCAAAACAACTTGCCAGCTTCCCAAGGGAAGCCAATCATGGAAAACAAAATCAAGCAGTAAACAACTGATTGTACAAAAATATAGATGATCTCTATGACAACCTGCAAAAGAGCACAATGAAGAGAGCAAATGTTAGTTTAGATCTTAAGGATTGTTCAAAGAAAATGGAGAATTTTACTAAAAAAATTTTGCAGAACGACGGTTGCCCTCAACAAAATGCGACTTGAAATAAATTACGGGAAGAATGGAGGTATTGCCTCAACAAAAACAAAATTGCAAACAAAATGGAGGTAATAGACCATCATTCTTGCCCAAATGCTTTTCATTTAGATATTCTAGGCTCCCATATCAGGGCATATTATAAAAGGATGCTGCAGACTGCACATTAATTCTTTAATAGTGCTTGAGAAAAAAAAAACTACAAGCAAATTGCCGTACCTGGCCAACGGCATAAGCCAATGCAGAATACATCCCCGCTGCTTTTTCACGATACATAACTGACCGCTCAACACCTACGACAGGTTGAACTGTCATTGAATTGCTTGCACCAAGGAACAAAACTGCTGAATACATTGCCCCAAGGAGATTCAATAGCTCTTGCTGGGTTGATCTGTTATCAAGAGAAGAAGAATAAAAAGAAGAAGAAGAAGAAATCAGCCTCCTACCCACCACAGTCTTCTTTGCATAATAGACGTGCATTTTGGATTTGGTTTTACATGTGAAGCACACAAGAACCATATTTAAGCAGTTCTCTTTATCTGTTCAACATCACTGCACCAAGAGCTACGAGAGGTTTTTTTAGCAGCTTTTTCTTGGAAATCATGCCAAATGGATCAATAAATTTGAAATCACCTGTATTTAATCTGGAAACTGAGGAATATTTAATTGATAACCATAAGTTGGTCCATGGGACTACAATTGAATAATTTGAGGAATTAAAAACTTTAAATATTTAGTGGTTATTGCAGCTTCTAGCAACAGTCTTGAAGCAATAACATATTTTATAGTTTACATTGTTATTTTTCAAATCCATTCCACACGCATTTGATGCCAATGTTGATTGATACCATTACACAAGCTTTGCACTAATGAAAGCAAGACACCAGAAAGACTTGAAATAGCAAAGAGTCTTACGTTTTCTTTCCAGCTTTCCAAAATATGGTTCCGAAGAGAAGACCTATGACAATTGTCATCAACATCCGAATAGCATTATATTGTGGGTTTCTCCAATAGGACCAGAATTGCTTCCAAAAGCATGCTTTGCATTGAACAAGAAAATTTTGAGAGTATTTAGTAGGGAAAAATAGATCCTTCGAACCCGGAGCAGGAGCAGAGAATTCCTTAATAATCTCCTGATTTGTCCTGAAAAAAATGAAAGTTGAACATGAAATTGGCAATCAATTAACACCAAAAAAATTGAGTAATATCATCATACTAAATTTTACTTACATATACAGGGATGAATTGGCATAAACTTCCGCAAAATCCACACCAAGTTGAGCTTCAACTAAAGTTGTAGTAACTTCCAACATCCATGTTGCAGGATTGTATCCATCGGTAATCCTTGGCACTCCAGGTATTGACTGCAACAATAGAACCGTGAAATCACTCAAATGTTAGACTCTTAAAAATGAGTGGAATTTAGGATACTTGTTGGGTTGGTTGTCTGGAACTAAACCTCTCAAAAAACTCGCAAAAGCAGGCATCTTAAGTCTCAAGGTGAATTCATACTTATGCAAACATGAACTTATCAGTAGAAGTATTTAATGCAGCCAGCTTAATTTTTTTGAAATCTCAATCCAACTTTATGAATCAAACATCAATCACACTATAAATGTTTTGAGGGCTATGCTAAATAAACAAACGATTACTCCATTGTTCAAACTACCTTGGGCTTGGAGTTCAAAGAAAAGGATTTTAAAACCTAGTTTTTATAACTTAAAATTTCAGCTGTTGATTTTTGAACTCTTGAAACAATATCACGAAATGAAAAAGCAGAAAATCAAATCATCCCTCACCTCAAAATATTGAACAAGTTTGTGAGAGCGATGACCAAGAGACCCGGCATAAATTACTTGTCCACCTCTCTTCATCAACAGAAGCTGTAAGCAAGAAGCGAAGTCATGATGAGCAAGGAAAAAGTTTGGACTAGTATACAAATTAGTAAACATTATTATGAGTTCACCTCATCAAAAGCTTCAAAAATATCAATACTGGGTTGATGAATGGTACACACGACAGTTCTCCCTGTATCAACTGTGTTCCTTACTGTCCTCATGACAATGGCTGCAGCTCTGGCATCTAAACCAGACGTGGGTTCGTCCATGAAGATGATTGAGGGATTAGCAACCAACTCCACAGCTATAGTTAAACGCTTCCTTTGCTCCGTTGAGAGACCATCTACTCCAGGGAGGCCCACTAGAGCATCCCTAATTGGGTTCAATTCAACTAGCTCCATAACTTCGTCAATAAACATCTACAAGTAGAGAAAAATTAAGACATCAAAACATAAATGGTGAAGAAATTAATAGTAATTTGACTAAGTTCTCATATAAGATACCTTTCGTGTATCTGCCTTTACATCGTGAGAAAGGCGCAACCAAGCAGAGTAGACCAAAGACTCATAAACTGTGACATTGGGTGAATGTATGTCATTCTGTTCACAATAACCACTAACTCGGGCAAAAGTGTCTTGCTTCTTTGGATAGCCAGAAATTTTTATGCTTCCCTCTATGTACCCTCCTGTCTTTCTCCCTGCTAAGACATCCATTAAAGTGGTCTTTCCAGCACCACTTACACCCATCAAAGCGGTGAGAATTCCAGGTCTAAAAGAACCACTAACATCACGCAGCAATTGAAGCCGATTTTCTTCAGCTCCTTGACTTTTCATTTCCTGGTGAAAAAGTAAAGGTCATTGAAAGGGGCAACATAACATATATTGTTTGACAGGAACTAGTTGATTCAAGAAACCATGATCAATAAAATGGTCCTAAACTAACTTTAAGGTCGTCTTAGGCTAGAAAAACTTGATGCGCCAAATTCATCCCTTGGTGCATGTGCATGTGTAGATGGTAGAGAAGGGACCAAGAAGAGTAAGGAGTATATTGGACCTTCAATCTAAGCAAGTGCATGGAAAGGCGCATTCATTATGAGTTGACCAATGAACATGCATAATCACAACTTAGATATAGTCAAACTAGCAAGTGATCAAGTTGGTCCGCATCTTTAGGATAGAACTAGCTTTTGGAGCACCAAGGTTCAAAATGTCATTAAGCAGTGGAAAAGGGTAAAAGCTGCAAAATGCATACTTCAAAATCCCTTAAATTCTTAATGAATGTAAAACATTGCTATCACTCTGTAGAATTTATTTTGATTGTGGATGATTTCTAATTTTAGGTGTATGATTTTTTTTTTTTTGTTGCCACGGTCGATGTCATTGGGGCAAAACTAAAGCTGGGAATCGCATGAAAGTTTTCTTATAGCAAAAGAACAATATCAACTTTTAGTGTATGTTTGGATGTTAGAAAATTGAAATTGCTGCCAAGAAAAGGGGATTCCAAGAACCAAGAGACTTACTGCAGGCATGTCCACATAGTACTTCACGTGATCAAAAACCAAAGAAAGTGGTGGGAAAGGTAAAACCATTCCTTTCTTTGAAGCCATTGTTTCTGATCCAGGACTTCCATTGTGATTTCTGATTGACATGTCAATTCCTAGAAAAAAAGAATGAAGAGACAGATTCGCCCATGAAAATGATTAAGTTAGTCCCTTGAACTTTCGAGAAGTTAAAAAAAAAAAAAAAACGATAGCAAGGCGAGAACTTTTGGAAAAAGTTTAACCTTCAGCGATTGTGTTAGGAGATTGTGCAGCAAAATTTGGTTGTTTTGACTTTTGTTTTCTGAGGGATCTTGACTTCTTGTCTTCTTTTCCATCCTCGTCAGAAAGTACTGATTGAGCACTTACAATAGCTGCATATAACAAATCCAGTAAGGTGAGACATTGTACTTATTTTTATAATGAAAGGATTTGTATAGAAATGTGTACTTACGGTTCAAATATTTGAGTGCAAGGACAAAGCATACATTGAACAGAAGTGAGAACCCAAGGAGGGCCGCAATGGATATCCAATACCAGTACTCTTCCACAAACATGCCTCTAGATTTAAGAATGGCCTTCCCAATTGTAGGAGCATCAATGCTCGCATCTGTGTTGGGCTGTAATAATAAAGCAAATTACATCAACTTATAAAACTTAAGTTACAAACTCTTGAAATTATATTTGATAACTGAGAAGAAAGGAGAAATATACATCGCACGTTGTCTAGGAAAATAGATGGACTAGTTAACAATGCCAAAACTCAAATTCCAGTTTGAGTGGAAGTGGATTCCTTAATCTATGCATATCACCACCATACAAGAAGAGAAACAAGGGTCAGCCAGTTTTACCTTGCTCCATCTCTTATCAAGAAATTCATTGACGGCTATGGCATTTTGTCCATACATCATAGGTGATATCCAGTATCCCCATATCCACCATGGCTTGATGTCATCTGAAGCACAAAAAACATACGAGCACAACCTTAGCTCGTCATCCCCTAACAATAGGTTGGATGATACTCTAATAGAAGCTTTGAGAATGTCCTTTCTTTCTAATAAGTCAGCAAAATTTTTGAGTAATTCTTTCGATCAAAAAGTTACATGGCATGCAAAAGAAGGATATGAACTACTAACCTTTAGAGATCACAAAACCACCAAGTGCAAAAACCACAAGCAATGCAAAGGTTCCGACTGTGTTGGCAATAACCATTGTCCTCCCCACAGCTGCAAGGAACCGAAATAGAGAAAGTGCCATCTGATGGACACATAGATATGCAAGGAATTGCCGGAAAAACCTAATAGAACGATTGGCATAAGTATGTCAGGACAAAGTTACTAACCTGGCAGATAGATAAAACTACCATCTCAAAAATAAGACATCAAGGTTCACCTTTAGCAAGTTTTAAATGAAAGAAAACTTAAAAATCAAATGTGAATGAGCGAGTAATCACCTGCTAGCAGAAGGAGCAAACCCAATTGTATAATACGTGAGAATGATCCACAATGCCGACTCCAATACGGAGAGTGGGATCCTGAGAACGTAAATGGGCAAAGCAAAAGCCCATGAAGGATAGAACAGGAAATCCCTTTGTTTGTAAAACACAGGAAGCCTGCTAACAGTCATTGCCAACTCTGCCATTCCATTGAACATCACATTAATCAAACTAAAGAAAAGAGCTCCAAAGTACTTTCCACCATCTGCAATAGTTTCATGCTTCATCTTAATCCTCAAGAATACGGTCATGGTGATCAAAGACATGATAGTGATCTGGGTGGTCTTGAATATGTAAAGAAAAGAGTTCCTCTTCATGAGTAACCATTCTCTTGAAAAACAGGCCTTGAATAGGTCCCAGTTACTCGTTGTGAACTTCTTTGTTTCTAATGCTGCCGGGTGAGACTTTGTTTTGTCATATGGGATCCTAAGATCAGTTGCTAGTTGTTGGCCACCTCGATAATAACTATAGGCTTCTGAGAACTCTTTAGCTGCGACATAGCGGTAGGGCGCATCTTTATCACTCCAGTATTGCTCCTGGTCCTTTTTCGATGTTACCTCTTGCAGGAAGTCTGCAACCCCTTTCCTTTCAGGGCACTTGAAGCCCATGGACTCAAAGAATTCAAGCACATGCTCTCGATCACCTTGGTAGACAACGTATCCCTCCGAAAGCAAAATTATATCATCAAATAGATTGTATGCCTCGGGTGCAGGCTGCAAAAGAGACATCAACATGGTTCCATCCATGACACGAACAAATTGCCTAATGAACTTCACAATCTGGAAGGTGGTGGAGCTGTCAAGCCCAGTTGAGATCTCATCCATGAACAATGCTTTGGAAGGTCCTACTAACATCTCCCCTGAAGAAAAAATGTTGACATGAGAATTACTTGGTTGTGCCAATGTTTCAAAATTGGAGTTGAAGACTAAGATAACAAGAAAGGGGAGGACTTTTTGGCACAATGATTGATGTTAGACGCTTCAGATCTAATTGGTTTTTAAGAAAAAGGGAAATTTGAGACAGTAGTTTATAGTTGTCCATAATTAAGCTATCCGTCGTCATACACCATTTGCAGCGAGATGAAATTTTGGTAGGATGCGACAACTTATCCATGAAAACAGGGTACACCAAGATTGTGGAATATAGTCTGAATGCAACTTATCTAAAACTCTGAAGATAGTCGGTGCATCCAAAAAACCGTAAGAAGCAACCAACTCCAACTTTTGACGATGTACTGTAGAGAGCAAGAAGAAGCACCAGCTTCTTTTGACAATGTAAATGTTTAAATATTTCTTCACATGCAACGCAAAAGCACAAAAATATACCTGTGGTCACCCTCTTCCGTTGCCCACCAGAAATCCCTCTTATCATCTCGTCTCCCACTATAATATCCGAGCAGACATCTAAACCAAGAATCTGAAAGGGCACCATTCAATACTGTGTTATCGAAACCCAAGAAGCTAAAAGAAATCTATTTATTACCATATAAATGAAATTTTGTCCCTGCCTTGTATGAAATCTATAATTAAGCAACTAAACCCAGCACTCTCTCTCTCTCTCTCTCTCTCTCTCTCTCTCACACACACACACATTTTGGTATACTGTCTATCAACATGTAATCCACAACTTGTCGAAAAAATCACAAATGACCAAGGAAGGCAAACGCAACAGAGACAAATAAAACGAAGGAGTTTTCCCTCCTAAATTTTTAACGAGCTAGCGCATTAAGCAAAATATGGTGGTGGTAATGGTATGTGGTATTTACCTTGATAACATAGTCAGTCACGACGCTGGCCTGCTGGCCTTGCATGGCGGCAGCCTTCATGAAAGCGTCGATCTCCGGGTCAGGCTTGATCCCCGCGCTCCTTTCCCTCCTCACCAGCTCCGCAAGCATCTCGTACCTTGTCCCCACCCCTTGGCACCTCCCCGAGAAGTCGAGTGTCTCCCTCACCGTCATCTGCCCCTCGTGCACATCGTTCTGGCTGATATAAGCGCACGTCCTCTGAGGCACGAACTCCGTTAACTCATGCCCATTGTACGTAATCTTCCCCTCAACCTGCTTGGAAACATCGTCGTTTCAATTATCATATGCATCACGTCAATCTGCCATTGCCTTCTCCTACCATGCACTATGCAGTGCCTTCACAGTCTAATTGTAGGCGGGTGCACGAGCTTAAACTAAGTTCTCCCTATCTCCACCAAGTGTCTTCACATGGTTAGAACGGTCGGTTACGGTGCTTGTCGAACGTACTTATCCAACTCTAATCAAACTCGAAAGGAAACTGGAATTTTCATTCCAAATCCCGTTGAGGTGGAAATTTGACTGTGGAATTTTAATTCTACAATTACAATTCCGAGACTGGGGATTTGGTCGATGATCACGCGCCTAGATGATCACACGCTAGGCGCGCAGACATCGAAGCTGGTTATACGTGCCATTCCTCTAATTTGAACAAATTTTTGTGTTGAGCTAGCATGCGACTAAATCACTCAACTATCGTGGTACAATGATATAGAAAAAAATTAACATTTACTAAAAATAAATTTACAAATTTTCACTGTCATTGATCAACAACCAGAACTATTTTTTTATCTTTTGATAATGAGGAGCCATGAAAAATTAGATGACCCAGTCAATGATAGGTATTAAAAAGGTCTACCTGAAAATGGTTGGTGATACATCGCGTTATCCCATTCTATATATATATATATATATATATATATTGGGCAAACCTACTAAAATTAGTTAATTAAAATGTTTTTGTTGTATTCTAACCTTATATATACATATAATCTTAAGAGTGATTTGGTGAGAAACATACATTAAGTTAGTTTTTGTCTTATATAATGTTGTTTTAATAATTTAAGAAATGAACAACTCCTAGAACATCAACATTTTGTATAACTATCAATTTTTTTTAAAAAAAAATAAATGCTTTAAGAAGGATAAAAAAAGAAAATTTTAAAATAAAAAACTAAAAAATACACTTTAATATCAAAAAAAAAATTAAAGTACTCCAACCACTTTTTCTTTTTTTGAGGAGTGTACATTCAATTGGGCTCCCCAAAGAAACATATGGCCCCCCATGATGTGGGATGTGCCAAGCCGTCAAGTATGACTGGCAAAACGAGTAGAGCAGGCCTTGTCCAGCCGGCTCTGCTCGTCTTCCGCTTTGGACAGTTTCGTACATGGCTTGTGGCTCATCGGAGATGAGTTCAGCTACTGGAAACAAGCTATATATGAGCCACAGCTAGCTGTTCACATAAAAAACTATATATGTTGAACTATGAATATGTGAGGGAGAGAGAGAGAATCTCACCTTTAGCTGGCTATCGAGTTTTCCAGCAAGTGCCAACAGCAATGTTGTCTTCCCCGAGCCTGGAGGTCCCAGCAGAAGTGTCATCCTGATAAGATTCAAAACCAAATTTTCCATGTTAAGTAGAGGAAAGAAAAAAATGCACATACCAAGGTATTTTGCAGCAGCGGGGCTAATTTTACATAGTGCATTAAGTACCTTCCAGGTCTTAAGATTCCGGAGGCGCCCTTGAGAATATGGAAGGCCCTCTTTTTAGATGGAAACAGCCTCACGCAACCCAGGAGCCCCTGTCACATCAAACGGCATAAGAGAAAAAGAAGAGCCCTTCATTAATTTTATCGGCCAACTATAAATATTTTTTTGGTATCTTCAGGCAAAAGTTTAGAAAATTATGCAACGAAAGCGATTGATTGTCCGTGGAAACTGAAGTTTTTCTGACATTTCCTTTACTTTGATTTTCGCATTTGGTGTTCTTCTTTTTCATATGGCTTCTTGGAAACCTTTTTATCTTCTAGTTTTGATTTGAATCATGAGTCTCGTGAGGCTTGCACCAGACCGGCACCTAAAGTCTTGCCCCCTGAGAATAGTCAAAGAAAGGGCACATACTGAGTATGTTTCCCCCCTCACAAAGCTGGTCAAACATAAATTTCTTAGACTTTTTGTAATATCTTTTCTACTTTTTTTAGCCTCTTGAAAAATCAAACCGCTCCATTTTCATCATTGCTTCATCCCCCTCCCCCACGAAAAAATAAAATAAAATAAACATGAACCCAATTACTTTGTGTTTTTGTCATTAGCCATAGCAAAACACTACTTTTCGTCATCTATCGGTTGAATTGAGTGCAGCAGGACACTGTAAATTGTAGGAAAAGTGCATATGTGAAGACTTTATGTGTTTTGTTTATAGATCTTGTTCATTATTTTGTTATCATTATGAATAATAAAAAAAAAAAGGTGCTGTCCACTAGGAAAACTTGTCGTGACTTTTTGACCCAAGTCGGCAGCCAAAGGCTGTGGCAACGTATTGGCTGTTGCGCCGGCATCCAGGAAAGTTGAAACTCCCCTGGAGAAATGTCAAAAGAAGTAGACACATCACGATCACGCTCTCAGACAAAAGGCCTCAACCCTTTTTCAATAAACGGAGTCCTATTCAAATCTGGCTGCCCTGCCAGCTCTGCGGGAAGCGGGCACGATCTATATCCAGATCTTCTTTGTCTGTTCTATGGACTAGACTCAATTCTTTTTTGTATCCAAAACCCGGTCTCGAGCTACCCACATCCGGTTGGTTGTGTGAGCCGAGATGATACCACAGCTGAGCTGAGCACACACTCAACGGATTCGGACCCATTTTCCAGATCTTCGAGCCAATACGCTGATATATACTGAATTCAGGCCCAAGACGTATAAAAAATTGAAATTATCATTTTATTCTGAATCAGAAGATGTAGTGCATGGGGATTCGTATCTTTCTTCGGCTCGGCTGTGTGGACCTCATTTAAGCAAGTGCCCGTCACCAAGAAACCCTCTGCCAACTTCCCGGTGGATTTAGTCGCATCACGTGGTAAGCTCTTTGGCTTTCCTACGTTGGGGTAAGGAACATGTGATGTTGATAGGGACGGTGCTAGAATCGTTGTAAATGACAAACTTGTTTTAGATAGTATACACTAAAATTTTATTTCTCGGAAGCCTTTGACGGTGAGAGGCTATGGCCCTGCTAGCTCGCCCCTGACTATCGATTTGACTAAATAAAATAGAGGTATACTGAAGCAGTGAAATAACATTTGAAGTGGAAAGAAGATTTCTTCTCATAGTAAACTTCACCTATCTTGCAATTGCAAATTAGAGGGTGAATTTAAAAGAAAAATTAGACGGGTTGGGAGGAGTCTCCTTTATTTTCACCAAAGTATCGCCCTACTGATCAGTTGGCTGGTTGTTTTGAGAAAAAAAAAAGAGATTTAGATATCCTAAAAAGCGTGGATTAGATGCTCAAGCCGATCTAAGCTTTATGATCCACTGTTTGCCTACACTTTATTTATCTCATTAAGGCATAAGGGTATAACACGTACAAGAATTGAACTGGTGACACGAGTTCTTCTGCTGGACCAGCTATACTATACATTATACTTTTTTTAAAGTATGCTAGCTTTCCCGTTTTGATAATTGCTCTTGCTAGAATTATTGTACAGGTCATGTTTCTTCAATAACTTTTCTTTTTAATATAAAAAAAAAAAAATTGTTCTCAAAAAGTCCCCAATCCAAACACGCGATCGAGAAAGAGAAAGAGATTGGTTTTCACCTCGATGGAGTTGATAGAGGCGTTGAGGAGAGTGGGGAGGGCTCTGCCGCCGATGTGGGCATCTGCCTGCACGCTCAGGCTCTCGAAACGGACTTCGATCTTCGGTACATCGATCCCAACTCTGAAGGAGTGCATGTCTGGGTTAGAGCTTTCTGGTGCACAGGCAGCGGTTGCTGTGTGTTTCACAGAAGGAGAGGGAGAGACAAATTAAAAGTGAAGCAGTAGTACCTCTCTATCCTATCCCGGAGGCGGAGGAGGAACCTCTCGTTGTCCTCCTCCACCACCTTGAGCACGCTCTCGAGCAGCAGCTTCCGGTCGGCGATGTCCAGCCTCTTGACGTCCACCTCGCCGTGCACCACCTTCCCGTCCTCCATCACCTGTTTCAGCACGCTCTTCCTTATGCGGTCGTACGTGGGCAGCCTCTCGATGGCCGCCCATCTCAGCGCCTCCTCGTCGTCCACGTCCTCCCCTCCAACTCTAGCGCTTCTCCTGAACACGTCCTCCGAGCCGCCCCACACCTCCCTCAGGCTCCCCGTCCGCCTCCATCCCCCGCCACCGCTTATCGCTCTCCTCAGCTCCTCCCCTGCCATCCTCCTCTCTCCCTCCACCACCACCAAACACACCCACCACCAACACTCACACACACACCCAGAGAGAGGGGGAGAGAAAGGTGTTTGGCCTTGCAGAAGGGAGAACTCACTCTGGTGTGAATCCTTATTCTGTAAAAGGATGACTTAGGTGAAGCGCTTTAACACCCTGCACATATATATATATATATATACGTATGCTGGTCAATTTGATGAGCAGTGCTCCATGACGTCGTCGTCGTCATCGTCATACCGGGCCCGCTCCCTTTCTTCTGGAAAAGCTATGACTGGTCATAAAGGTCGGCCATTGCCCGGCTCGAGTCGAAGGTCTCAACATCAACAGTAGAAGTTTCGGATTCAAACGAATGTTGATCAAGTTGAATTGTGATCCACAGGGGTGACACCTTTCAAGCTATTCTCCAAGTCAATGAGTGTTTGAAAAGTCAAGCTCCTGCTCTCAATTTTGAATTAACTCAACATCCCATATTAATAAAATGGTGGTCTCTTTGAATAGGAGAAGGTGGAAATATGAGGCACGGAACCATAACAGCAACCACATCTTTACTTTCGGTCAAGTCCTCGTTAGACATCCATATGGGATTGATTGAGTTGGTCCAACTTGGCGTGTCCTATTTCCCCGACGCGTGCCAAGACAAGGAAAAATATCCCCGGCGGAATGTAAAAAGCGTTTTTTTTTTTTTTTTATTGTCAATGTTGTTTTCCTTCACTCAGTATTCGGTACTTAATTTGAGGTTGGCATGCGGACTACTCTTCTGCAAGAAAAAAATTCAAGGTTTCAGATATCATGGAGAGGAGCATGCGAAGATCTGCCTTTGCGGTTTTCATAATTTCCTGGATTATCTTGTCCTTGTCAAACAAACAAAAAGAGTTGTCTTCATTTGAAAACAAAGACAACCGCGGCAGCAAGGTTCTTCGTTAGTTCTCTAAATTCAACAATAATTAAGAAATTCATGGCGGATTACGTGCTTGCCAGTTTTCATGAGCATAATTGTGGTGGCGTGGTGAGCAAGGGAACCGCCTAGGAGTCCTTTAATTCCAATGTTGTCTCGACATCGCTTATCAGGTATTCAATTCAAGCGAATTTTTCCTTCCTACCGTACTTGGTGTGGCGGCCAAGCTTTTGGACTCCCCAGCCCTAGAAGGTTGGACGGGCTCAAAATGTTTAGAACGGAAGGAGGTCAAGAGTTGCTACACCAGAGCTCTTCACTCTGTTGTCGTAATATGCACGAATACGCACGTCACTCTAACTTCAGTTCTAAACGCTCCCTATAAGAAAAAAAACTATGGTACTTAAAATTTTGACTGTCTCTGGTAAAAGGGAATAGGTGGAGAAATTTACAAGCATCAAACTTTGGATGCAAAGGCAGTCAAGTACGGATGTCGTATTGTCCCGTCCTTATCTACCCATAATCCAGGCAAATTAAGTCGTACATCTTATAAAACCTAAACTTAAGCCTCCCACATCTCACATACTCTCAGGAAATAATAAAAAATAAGTATATAATATACATATCTCATTTTAGAAAAAAAGGGGGTGGTTAATGGAAATGATTTACTGTGGGCTCTCCCTTTAAAAGTATACTTTTGCATGTTGAGGGACGTTTGACAATAAGCACTGCGTTGTTTGAAAGTAGTGTTTCCTGAATTCATTTTAGAGATTTCGATAAACCATGCCCCCTTAAAATAAAGTGCATTAAACTCTTTATTATGACAGTGCGCGGACCTGTACAGACTGCAGAACGACACATACGCATACCTGTCGCTAATTCGATGTTGGCATTTTTCTGCTTCTTTGTTGGCATCGTTGCTAGAAACCAGACCATAAATACGAAAAGAAAATCACTGTGGATTTAATTACGTGTTTTTGCATGTCTTTTAGAAAAAATTTATTGACAAGGAGCTGAGACCATACGATTGGTCGTGGCGGCCAAGGGAGAGCAGACTAGAAGCAGTCCTTTATAACCAGGAAAAGGGATTCAGAGAGATTTTCTTCCCTACCAAACTTGATGCGCGCAAGCTTTTTGACTATTGAACTTAAAGAAATCGAAAACCATGCATCTAGATTCTAATGGTGCCATTACTCCAGAAATGCGTCAATGTCCTTCCAGAAGTCCCAACAAGTCGGAAACCAAAGCCAAAAGCGCGTCATCTTTTTCAGATTTCCCAGCAAACGAAAATTTTTCTCAAGGCAACTCCAGTCTCAACAACTCCTGTGAGCCTTTTTCTCTGTAGCTATTTCAGGAGATTTGGTCTGATCAAAGGTGGGAAAGGAAATATCCATTGCAGGGAAGGGATCAGGACAGGCAGGAAAATATCATGAAACCGAGTCACGGATTCTAATGGCTTCTAGAACTGGCTCATCTTTCACGAGTCAATATTTACAACATGCTTTATGTCAACTTCCGATAGACCCGCTCCAACCGAAGCTTTCATTTGGTACAACCCAGGGGCACAGAGTGAATTATTGACATGCAAGTTCGAAGCACTGTAGAAATCATGTCTTGGAGCACTGAAATTAGGTCACATACTCTAAAGAGATGAGAGGTTCGATGGAAGATTAGTCTAGAAATACTCCTCCTGCTTACCTAAAAAAATGTTGATGCAATGGAATTAACACGCTAGGGTATTTGGAAACAAGAACACTGCATCGTTTGGAACATATTGTTCTGGAAATGTGCGTAAGGGTCTCTCATTCGACTCGAGCCTTCAAATGATTCAAACTCCTCCAAATATCATAATCGTTGCTTTTTTTCTCCACTTGATTTTAGACTGCCAGGACCACTCTGAAATTTAGGGTGCCTGAATTACCCGTTATTCTAATAACCTCATCCTTAATTCTGCAATTTATTAAATTTATCCAGAGTTAGCATTGCAATTACCACAAGGTCGAACTCTTTTTTCGTGGCCAGGAAAAGCCAAAAAAAAAAAATGTGTGAAGTGCAATAAGCATAATAACCAATCATAAGAAGCGAAAAAGTGAGATAACAGTCTCCTCCTTGTCAGTCAAATTTCAAATTCATCTTCAAGTTCATTTCATGGGGGAAGCAGGTTATACACACATGTCGCCATCATTCATGGGACATACATCAAATATCCATGCTTAATAACGTGGAGACGGACTTCCAAACTGAAATTGAAAGGACAGCTTTAACTTCATTCCAAGAATGTTTTCCAATAGTAGTTATCAAACATAAATTCATGATGGGTAGCTAACTTTTTCTTTGCTATAATGATACTTTTGAATGAGAGAGAGACATAGATAGCAGGAAGGCTGTTCAAGTGAAGGATTGGAAGAACAAACTACTCGGGCAAGTATGATTGCATGGATCTATTTTACTTCAGGATTAGTTTACCCGATTCTCTGGTGTAAATGAAGGCTGCAATTACCGATTTTTGGGTGTAAATGTAGGCTGCAATCAAACTTGAGATGAGAAAAATCCAAGATATTTCTTTTATCCAAAGAGTCAGGCCAAGAAAGTTGACTGTTGGCCCCAAAGGGATCGGACTATCTTCACTTGATGTTAAGGGGGAAGAAACCTACCGACATTCTTCATTGCCCAAAAAAAGAAGGAACGCTAGGCTCTAAACCACAGTCAGCGGTTGTTTGGATTACTTTAAATATTATTGCTTTTTAGGTTTTCACCAAGTGGACGGCCAGACCTACCGATCAAGGCGCTAATCGGGGGAGTAGAGGTGATTCTGAAAGAAAGAAGACGATAAAAAAAAAAGCAGGCATTTCACCGTGTTGACAAACCAAGTTCGATAATTTTTTTATTTGTGGAGAGGAAACCGTTTGATGAAATGGCTGCATGAACTTTTGCTAGTCAGACTGTTATAACAGATTTGCATATATGAAGCTGTTGATGTTCCGTCCAATGAGGACCAGACGTTGAACAAGATTCTATTGACTTGCTAACGTTGCGATTTTTGGACCACTTATATTTAAGTCAAACAACAAAAATATATCGGAAAAAAAAAATCTTCTACGCAATCAAGCAGCGAGAAACTATCCACCAACAAAATTGCTGTTCCATGGGTTAGACCCCAAATAAATTACTTCATTTCCACAGTGAATTTTGTCCATCGACTGATCAATCTTGACACATCAATTAATTGGGTAGTTACAAACAAAGCGAGATTGAGACCGTAGTTTGAAAGCACATCGGACTTGCGGTCGACAGGAGACCTGCTATGGCGCTGTAACCCATAGGCGCGAAAAAAGGCAAACATTTTCCGTTGGTAAGAGAAGCGCAACTATCAAAGAAAATATTTAGCAACGTGGCACGGAATGGACACATGACTCCTCTTTTTCTTCCACATTTTTTGAGGATCTTCAGTTTTGTTTTCCTTTTACAAATTTTCATCTGATAATAATACAAAATCTACAGGGTATGCATTCTAAATGTATATACAAAAATAGTACAACTTGGCCAGTCAAAATAGCCCCTTTCGTAACAACCGTCGCCAAACCATCCCGACTACAACCTTTCTCGGACATCCCACCCACCGGCATATCTTCCGGTGCACACCGGACAAAAACCTCAATTTTGGCCTTTAATCCCACTACCGCACAAGCCCCTTGCCGTTGCCGCAAGTCAATCAACGTCCTCGGGGGAGACATGGGAATTTTGCTTTGCAAAGGCAATTCTCACTGCCATAACAGACTTGAATACAGCCAAGTCTGCAGTACGCATGAGAGACTGTGCCTTCCTCCGTTTTGAAATAGCTGCTTCCCTCGCTTTGCTTGCGGCTTCTTGGGTTTCTCGAATCCTGCGCAGTTCTTCAGCATACGCTGCTTCTGAAAATACAATGACGGAGAAACAAGCTCAGATCAAATTTCAAACTGTTAAGAAACATGACAGGATAAATTCTTCTTGAAAATAAATCAATCTACAACAACCAGTGTCCTCAACTGTCTCCAGCCACCAAGTCACTTCCACAATCTAAGCAAATTAAACCGTTTTAAGACGACACGCATGGAACTGGAGCGTAACTTTTGTAGTTTATTTGATAGATTAAAGCACAGACAATGACGGGATCGCAGCATTTTATTTGAGAAATGCTGCCGGAAGGCATGTTTCTATAAGAAAAAAATAAAAACCTGGCGAACGTAGACTACTGGGAAACATAGAAAGCTCATAAGGATATTATTACCTTGTAGAAAAGCCTCTGGCTTGCCTCGACCTCCTTGACGACGGCCTGACCTAGTCATCTTGAAAGATCTCTTCTTCCTCAAGAATGGTTTTTGAATCAGCTGTGCTCTCTTCATTGGTGGTCGCTGAAAGATGATTGAAGTGTAGCAGTCAGAAGACTGCGATGGCAATCAAAGCTATAGCACACTACTCATCAGCAAAAAATGACTCGCTACCGTATTAACAAAGCAGGGGATTAAGGGAAAAAAAATATCAGACAGCACCAGTTATACCCTTATAGGTGATGAAACTAAGACTTGACAGAAACTCTGTCAAGAACAGCACGTTCAAACACTCAACAGACATGGCAAGTAAAACCAGCACACTAGCCAAAATTGCCAGTTCAGTTACCTTGTCGTCCCATACCAGAAAACAGTAGCCATCTCCAACTCTTCCTCGTAAGTATAGAGAACAGGCTTCACCAGAAATTCAAACTATAGCCCTCCATTAAGGCCATGAAACTAGTATCCGTTCAATCATCACATCCAAAAATATCAAGTACTCAATGACGCCAACTATAATAATCTCCCGTTCTGTCACTCTCCTATTTAATTAGACTCTGGCAGTTAATCACTGAACTTCCACATGCAGAGATGAACATGTCAATGGATTTCAAAACAATAAACATTGACCATTCTCGGGGCCAATTTAAGTGGTAACAAGTATCCTACAACATTGTTCTCCAAGACTTTTGAACTGTAAACATCTGGCGAAAGAGTTTTGAGGTATTGCAGCAGCAGGATGATGACGAGGAAAAGGGACAAGAACACAACTATTTATCAATGACACTTGGGTCCAGCAAGGATGGCCATGGTCCTACATGGTTTCCGTTCAAGAACCCATACCAAAATCAGCCTGATAAGCCAAAGCATGGGATCTCGTGCCAGAACTTCAAAGGAAAGATAAACATGTAGTCAGTGGTCACCTATAAGATGGAGTACTTAACTGAAGTTGCATATAAGGTGAACACTAACTGAAACGGACTTGCACAACACCAACTTGTACGAGTTAATATAATAAAAAGTATTGAAATTTGGATCTGCTTAGGTTCACATCCACACGGCTAACAGACGAGATCAAAAGAAGAACATCAAGCTGGGTTGAGCCCACCAATATACAGGTTAACTTAAAACACAAGTCACTGGGATCATTCAAATCACAAAGCCAACATATGAAAATATTTTCTCTAGAAACCTCAAGCTCCTAAACTCCACTTTGACATTGCCTACAGGAAACCTTTACAGTTGATAACCGATCACTCTATAGTTCAAATCACCAAAAAAGGACGTCAGATAATAAAGGCTAAAATCATGAAAGGTTGAACATAGTCCATGTTTTATGAGCTACCACCTGTGTGTCTACACATCTGAACAATACATTGGAAAGGGATGGAGCAAGTCCAGCTAAAGTAAACCCAAATCAATTTGTCAGCAGGTGAACAATAACAAAGATTGTCCTGCAAATAAAAGACCTATCGTGCAGTTATTAATGTCACCACATTTACACAGAGGCACATGATTCTTAAAACTTTCCGTGAAGATATGCCAAATCATAACAGCTGCACTTGCAATACAATACATATAACTTCGACAAATATTACAATGGAAATCACTCGGCACTCTCGAGTGTTTGATAGCGCAAATGTAGTCATGAACTTTTCCAATAGCCAAAACAAAAGGGAAACATGATCCCAAACCTCATGGAAGCAGCAATAAAACCTTATGGTTCTCCTTGATGCCATAAAAAAGTTTTTTTATCTTATGTATTAAAAAAAATGCCCATAAACAGCTGGCTGCCCACTTGAGAATGCAGACTACCCTACTACAACAACCTTTTCTTTCTAAACTTTGTCAAGTCTAAGGTGGATGGTTTTGAAAAGAAAGAAAAAATTGTTGAGTGAAAGAAAAGATAAAGAGTTGGAAAAACTAAGATGGAAGCGCGAAGTGGTTGAAACACATATCTATGTAGAAGGAAAATCAATGCTAGCTGGATGGTTGCCGGACCGTTAAATTTAAAAATTCATCATTTGAAAATACCATAAATCATGGCTAAGCCTAACCTAAATCAAGAACAATGCAGTGACTTGCGATGCACTGCTTCCCTTACTTCCTTTCCACTCAATAAAACTTGGTGACGGCTTCTCTCAATCTCTCCCTCTTTGTTTGTGTACTTGGTGACTTTGCAATGGATTTCCATTTCATTGGCTTCACTGTAACCAACCAATGGCATCTACTCATTACAAGGACCATATGTACCCAAATCAGGAGAAAAACTTTGTTATGCACTATTATTATGTCATCATTTCTATAATTACATTTTCCATATCTTTTCAGCACATATTTTTCAGCGGTATAAATATGTTTCATCACCATAATCAACAATACCATCCTCAGCTATTCCTCAGGAGCTTCCTTAAAATGCAGTCTCAGAAAATTAAAAAGCAAAATGAAATAAAATCAAGAGAAAGTAGAATCATTAATTATTAGTAAATAGTAGTTTTCTTGATAAAGCATTCATAAAAGCTTTTAATAAAATAAATAATATCAAAATAAAAGGCATACGATTAAATATACTTATGAAATATGGCACAATAATATATTGAGAAATTTCCATTCTCTTGACGTTCCGAAAAATATTGTAATATTTCCTTGACATTACTTTACAGAATTTTTTTCTATAGCACTGTAATGTTTCCGGAACATCACAAGCATTCACAATTATGCTCATCACTACCACACAAAAGCACATCCACTATACCAATGCCAACAATTTTCTCCCCAAGTTTTTCAATTCAGAAGTTGGGAACAGGTTGTCCAATAACCTAAAAGGCTAAAACCTCATTGCAACCAGGCAGTCCGACTTGGTCTAAGTCATTTGACTATAAAGTATAAACAAATAAATACATATATTTATATGGAAATAAGTAAATAAACATATTTATCATGCACAGAGTGTGCATGTAGCCATGTACTTTGACAGGTCGGGATTGGTCGAATAATCAAATGACTAAATTGACTAGTTGACTAGTCTGACCAACTAGGTGCTGGTATGAAACAAACACAGGTCAGTTGACAACCGACTCAACTGACCTGTCGGACTACTCGGAATTTTGACAATTACGTGTCTCTGTCACGTAATTTATCCTCATCTTCATTAAACATAATGATATCAGCAGATTTTCAGTTAGAACCACCACGCTCTCCAGCTAGCCTGCTTACAGTACCTGCGAATGACATGAGCGATGAGGTTCATTACTGAAACCTAATATATTTAACCTTTCTAGCAAGGTTTTCCCAAAACATGAAAGAAGAAACGTACAATTATCAAGGCCAGATCATTTCTTGTGCCACACATCAAGATTACTCATAAAAATGACAGCATTATGCAGGCGCAATATAGCTGGCTCAGCATTCTGAGAGAATAATTATGACAAAAGCTCTTAATCTTTATTAATTGCATAATAAAGAAAAATATTAGGCACCAATCAAAATCAACAATATAAACCTAAAAGGTAAAACGTAAATGAAGCACCTGCAAGGCAGATGAATCATAACTTGATATACCAAAGAACAAGGACACACCGCAAGACTACAAGTCTACAATGAAAAACAAGACAGACTATTGAAGCTACCTAAAAAAAATCATGATTGGCAGTTGCACATCTTGCACACGTATTGGGAAAAGAAAAGACAATGCAAAAAATAGAGAATATATGCCTCCCATGGAGACAAGGTTTCAAGGCATCAGACCACCTTCCAATCAGACACAACAACATAAGCATGGACAAGCAATAAAAAACTAAGCATTTACCTGGAAAACCCTAACAAGAGCCTTGCCTTTATGTTTTCTCTTTCTTAACCAATAATCATATACCACATTAACTTTGTCTTTTTCCAGCAAATCAGTACAAAGACCAGTAACCACATCGATGTTAGAGATGTCATCTGACTGTCTGAATGCAATCTTCTCCAGTCTATCCATGACCTTCTCAAATTCATCTGCAGCAATATGCTTGCAAGTATCAAGTTCTCTGTGTTCACAACCCTCATCATGCCCCCTTAATTCATTAAGCCACCTTTCATCATCAGAGTCGATATCATATATCACAGAGTCATCAGCAAGAGCTCTCCCAATTTCATCATCCACATCAGTGATATACTCAGACGGGCGCACAAAGCTTGCAGAGTAAGTTGACTCATAGTCAGGTACTTCACGCACTACAGGAGTTGGAATAAACCTGACTGGCGTTGACACTGCATTCCTCTCAACACATTCCTTGTATAGTTCCTTAAAGACAACCCAATCATTTCTATCACAAAACTCAAGCTTCCAACCCCTTGGACCCTTTTCACCCGTCCACATCATGGCATGCGTGTAACGGTTAGATGTGCAAGGCCTCATCTCATGTGGTTTGTGTAAGTACCTTGTCAAGCCATGACTTTTAACAGCAAGAAGCCATTCTTTAGATTCAGATGCCTCTAACGTAATGAAAGCACCAGTTTCTCTCCAACATCTATCATGGTCAACAACCAAGATGTTTGCCTTGCACGATGCAGTGTCAATATTTTGCTTCAAACCTTCTAACAAAATTCTTAGTCCCTTAATCTTCTCAAAGCTCCTATTTCTCAATGACATATCGGACATCAGCGGAGGGCTCTTGGTTTCATTCATTAACACATTCAGTCGATCCTTTAAAGGTGAACGTCTGATGGCTCTGACAGTATGTGGTGAACTCCTCTTCTTTTGGTGATTTAGAAATTTTGATCTAGCCGAAACAATTGAGTATCTTTTTTTTTTCAAAGTAGCAGTTCCAGCAACCCCTGAAAGGTTTTGTGATTGAGAATCCTCAGAACTCTTCGCAGACACCAAATCATGTGCAGCACTCAAGTACCAGCCGGTCATCCACCTCCACGAATGCATTTTAGAACCAAAGAGCATCATATCGGCGTGCATATGCATAAAAAATGTTGGTAAAGCAGCAAAGTTTAAGGATAGCAAGGGAACAGATCCGTAAGCCCCGAAGATTGCACAAATACCAGGATCAGCGAGTAGTCTAGATCGACACTTAAGAGCCAAAAGGTTTTCTTTAGCAATACTCTCCTGTAACATAGCCAGCATGGTCGAGCACCAATCTAGCATACAGCCACATTGCTGGAAATAGTTTACAAAAAGATAAACAATTAACGGACGCAGCCAAAAAATACTATACGGATACAAATAATGGAAAACGACAACAGATAACAAAGAATGTAGGGATGTTAGAAGTCAAAAGTAATAATAACAAGAATGCAAAAAACAGAATAGGAAAAACTCAGCAAAAACATTGGAGCAAATACTTACCCTCAAACTATCGGTAATCTCCTCACCGGAAACCTCGAGCGCGGTTATCCCTCTATTCTTGATACAAAGACACTTGTCCAGCTTCACGGAACGAAGAAGAGGCACAAAAAGTATGCCGTGGTCAGAGAAGACAGAAGCTATCGATTCCAGGAACAAAAACCAAGCAAAACTGTACACCTTGAATCCTGGTTTCCCAATCGAACGCAAAACTGAAACCAGAAAATTTGCAAAATAACATGAATTGCTGTAAGAAGGCTCTACTATGCAAGCAAGCATCGCATGGCGAGAATTCTTTTGCCAGAAATTCTGATAGGAGAAGCCCATCTCCGTTCCTATCTCATCCAGCCCCGATGAGAGTCTTTTTGCAAAAAGAGCAATCTCCCTGATGCAGTTCCCTGGAATTTCCTTCAGAACTATGAGTTGAGAAGGAGAATTGATCTTTGAATTTTTGCAAATTTTCCTCCTCTGTTTGCGTGTAAAGGACAAACCATACATTCTATGCTCCTCCGAAGATTGCATCCTTTCGCCATCAGTTAGTCCCTCCCTCCGCCGTTTCCGACTGTAAGTAATCCCAAACATCCTAAAGTGGCTGCTCACGCCAACAGCGCCCTGGTCAGCAAGCAAGGCTCCACAGCCATCCCTTCCACCAACCCACTCGGAGAGTTTCTGGCGTGGTACGGACGATAGTACAGACCCAGAATCCCCACCGCCGTGCTCCAACCTGCGGAGCTTCCGCTCACTTCTTTCCTTTCTCCAGGGCAGTAGCCTATCCGCAGCCACATCCCTTCCGTCATTCTTCAAACTCCGAGATTTCTTCTTCTTGTTGTGCTTCGTCTCCTCCGATTCCCCCTCCGACACATCGCTGGGGTTCCCCAGCAACCTGATCCACTCCTCGCCAGACGCGGCCGAAGGCTTCCCAGCCCCCTCGAGCACCAGGCGCTTCCCGGACCGTAGCTCCTTCACCGGCGAGTCCCCGATGTTCCCGACGGTCTTCGGGACAAACACCCTGGTCGACCTCCGCGTGCCCACCGAAGGCATGGAGGCGTCTCGGAACTGCAAAACCCTAGAAACCCTGGCCTGCTTCCCAACAGAAAACAATCCAAAACGCGAACGCCGCTCAGAACCTCCATGCTTCCTCATCACCATTCAAAGCAGAATGGAAACCCTTTCGCTCCCTCATGCGCAAAATCCCGCCAAGATCGGCCATTTAAAGTAGGATCGACGCGCCGACGCCCGCCTCTCGATCTCTCATGGCCAGAAACTCATCTCAGACAGGCCAAGAAAAAGAAGAGATCTAGCGATCGCTACGATCTACCTTAGTCCGTCTCTCTCCCTCTCATGGTTCCATACCGACGACGATTCAACAAGAAATTTGTCCTCGGTAATTTTAGGGTTTTGGGTTCAGAGAGGGGAGAGTGGGGGAGAAGAGAGAGAGTCGGTGTGAGTGACTGTGATTGGTTTAAGGCGTTTCACGTACTTCTTGTTGGTTGCAGTTGCTGCAGAGAGAGAGAGAGAGAGAGAGGCTTCTTGGACGAGAGCCACCACAGATGGCCCGTGCGCGGGTACGGCGTTAGGGTTTTGGGGAGCGGAGAATCGTCGCGAACCGTCGGATGGGCTACGGGGACGGTAAAGATGGAGGAATTTTGACGCGCGCTGTGCTGCCCACACGGGGGAGGGGCAGAGAATGTGAGGGAGAGGGAGCGAAAGCGAAGCGAGGGTTTTGTGGTTCTTTTCATTTCCCTCAATCAAAACCCCAACCGCCGTTACCCTCCCCAAATGGCCCCTAAATTCGAACAACAATCACCAGATTGACCTTACCAAATGTCTCTTCGGATAAAGCCCCCTACCCCGCCAACAGAGATCAGCTATCTTGTTGACGGGGACCGACGGAACTAGCAGTGAAATTTAAATCATAATCATTTTCCCGATTAGAAAATTCCGACATCTTTAAAACCTAATAATATATAAATGGCAACAAATTTAAGAAAAACATGAACGTTTTATTTGATAATTCCATCTAAAACAAGTAAATAGAAGCTTGTCATGTTTTAACTAAATCTGAAAAAGACGCGACAGATTCTATTTAGATCAATTTAAATATATATATATATATATATATATATATATATACGCAAGATTGATAAATCTATAATCAGTGCTACAAAAATCTACGCCACCCTCAGCAAATCATTACTTGTTTACTTGTGATTGGCTGAACATGTACGTTCAAAGTCAAACGACATGTAAATCGTCCATCTGTTTAATCGGACGACTGATATTATTAGCTCTCGTATTTAAAGGGCTTTGCACGTTCGAATCAAGTCTTCGACCACAGGGCAATGAACAGTTCTCGAAGACGTATTATTTAAGTAAGGTTCAAGCTGACCGACCTGAATTCTACTGGGGACATTTCATCCATCGTGGTTATTATTATTTTGATACACCTTGGCTTTAAGGCAAACACGACCTGCTTCTACCAATACCATCCTGCTTCAAACATATGATATCAATAAACATAAAAATGAAGCTGCACCATATATATTGTTCATCCACTCAGTAGTGTACTTAAAAAAGATAGCCAAAAAAAAAAAAAGCAGACAGAGAACCACACAAGTATAAACACAAAATGGACTATCTTTCATGTGAAGCTTCTTCTGGCAATGCTCTTCAATCTTCTTCTCCTCCTCCTTTTTCATGTTCATGTAGTCCTTTGAATGGGTGTCTCTTGCTTCAAAAGTAGTAAAAGACCCATAGGCTGAACCCTTGTAACGGTAAACTTGCAGTTAACATTGCTCCCAACTATCCTGAATGCCCATTGACCTCTCTTCAAACACAACATAATACTTTCGTTCGGCGCCCTATAGTAACAATGTAATAATCAGTTTCTCGATGGACGAAAGAACGCTGTGTTCTCAGTGGTGATCTTTTGTCCAGTGTTTGGTGAGCAATACATGTTTTCAAAACTGAGTGTCCTTAGAACAGCATATTACTCAAATCAAACCCTCTGCATTATATTACTCAAATCGGAGTCCTTGAGGACACAGTTGGTGTTGGAATCGGTTCGAAATCGTTGTGTTTAGATTTGATCTTGATCTAATTTATAATAGGTCGGATCCAATGAAGCTCAAAGAACGTTCCTAGTTGAAATCCACCCTCTACAGCTTCCTTTTTTCCTAAACTAGAGAAGCTTTAACTTTTTCGGTGGAAAGTTCCCCACCTAGATCCTACGCCCGGCCATTCAGCGTTCAACCAGATCCACTTGTAAAACTTTGGCTTGAAATCAAGAGGCTTTACTTCTTCTACAAATGGACACGTACCATATGGTCAATTTTTTTTTTCTCAAGAAGAAATTAGTTAATAAAATAAATGGCTCAATTAAAACTTGTCCGGTAAAAGTTAAAACCAGTTCCTTCTTTTGAGGTGGGACTTCTATTTTGGCCTTATTCCATCTTATTTTAATGAAACTTAAATTTAAATTTTGTCCGACGAGAAAATATAAGGTTTGCATGTAGTCAGGGGACCACATATTTTTGGAAGGAAGTGTCGAGGGAATTTTTTTGCTTCCCCACATTCAAACACGTTTTAAGTAATTTTTTTTTTTCCGGAGGACGTTCACTTATTTAAATAACTCCTCCCTCTTAATCACTTGCTTTGTCGTGTGGTGATCAGTTTTCTTTGCTTGCTTGAGAAGGTCTGTTAGGCTAGGGCATTGTCTTTCAGTTGGCAGTCTACTATCTTTAATTGTGTTTTCCTTCAGCTGCGAGGCGCTCACGGACTCCTCCAGACTTTCCTCCCACCCATGCGTTGTTGTTTTCTCCTTTTACAGATGGGTGATTGTTCCTTGAGGCCGAGGCTCCCCAAGGTGGTCTCCATTTACGCCACCCTCACCTTGGTGCGTCCCTTCTTATCGGCGTGCTTCCAGGCTTCGTCACCTTCTTCGGTCTGTCATTAATTTAAACGTCCTTTCAGTTTCGCCTCCCATTCCTTTGGATTCTCCCTTTCACATGGAAAGGACGGCACGTAATTCAACAAAAGTGTCGCTCCCTCTCTTCTACGAAATGGAAAAAGAGTTCTGCAAATAATTTAATTTTATTCGGACATTTAAATTCAGTGGTTGTTTTTTGGATCACAAAAATTAAATCGGAATAAATACTTGGCATAATTGAATGTGATAAACGGGAACTTAATTTAACTCCATAATAATAAGGAAACTTCATGCATGCTGAAGGTTTAGAGATCGAAATTTCTTTTAAGTGTTGGGCTGATCGAAATTAGGAATTTGATTTCAACGAGAAGCTGAAGGTTTAGAGATCAAAGCAGAAAGCGAGTAGAAACCCAGCTCCTGCAAAAGCGTCATGTTCAGTTTTCTCGTAGAAAATCGTTTTCAGCAACTGTTTCTGAATGTCTTTCCGGCCCCAAAGATAAGTCAATATCAAGCTCACAAAATGCCAAATGTTTGTTCTTAATTCGCTTCAAGGAGAGTGTTCTGCCAAATGTTTAAACGGGTCCTGATAATTAGATTCAAAAGATTTGTTTGGCATAGTGGGGAGTGCCGTGACCGTGTTCGGGCAGTGGGAGTCCTCAATTTCATGGCCTTCGCTTTTTCTATTCCATTTTAGATGCAGACTGGTTTGAAAAGCAATAAATGTGTCAAATGTATTGTTAAAAAGCAATAGATATGCCGCTGTATTGCCATTTCTATGGCTTTTTTTGCTACATTTTTCATAAGCATCGTCGCCTTTTCCATTTTATTGTCGATGCAGACTAGTTTAAAAATTTGCCATCTACTATTTCCAAGTTCCATGAGTTTTCTTGGTAGATTTCATTAATACTTTTATCGAACTGTTTCTCGAAGGTGACAATTATGTGCACTAAATTCATGTGAACTGTTTTATCGAAAAACTGTGTACCAGAGGAGATTGGAGACCACACTAACACAATAGTTAAGCTCTCGATGTGTCATGGTCGTGATCTTCTTCTTTTCTAAGACTCTCTATTATTATTATTTTTTAATGCAGCCAAAAGCATGCGTTAATTTAAGACTAATAAAACGATTGTGTAACTGTAATAGTAAGCCACAGTGTCAAAGAAGTACGTCTAATGAACATATGCAATTTTTTATTCTTGACATATACGGAGGTGAAAATCGATGGTTGGTAAACTACTGCTTGACAACCACTTCGGTGCTTTTTATCAAGACCTAAAAACGGTGGGTCACCATGTTATTTACAGAATATCATCGTCTACGTCAACCAGTGGTTGGTGATTGGGTGCTCGACGAGTAGAAATGCCAATGGAATGTCGGATCTACTTGATTTTTGATCTGCTAAATAAACTCAGATCCAGTTATTCAGATTCAATATGCAGTTCCAGAACTAAATACAGATAGAATCTAAGCCTAATACCTTGATTGTGATCCCATAAAATCTGACCTGATTACACATAAATGTCGGATCTTATGCTAGTTGGATCCAAAATTTGTTTTAGGAAATGAAGCTTTAATCCTACTCCCAACCTGAACAGGTTAATTTGGATAAAGGCTGGTTCTGACCCGGAACGAGGATGCTAACTAAGTTAGTGAACAGGAAGAACGGATATGGACACCCGCATCTATCATCGCCGAGCACGCTACTTTTGTCATATCATCTAGTGCTTAGGCACTCTAGATTAGGCATCCACCGCAACGTTCGGTGCTCCGTAATTCCGGGCACGGGATGGATGGCGGTGATCCGATAGGACGTGGCCTTGTCAAAACCTTACCCGAATATTGATACATATAGACTCACAACATCTAGATTAAGAGAGAGGGTTTTTATTTTATTTTTTATTTTATTTTTGTAATACATTGTTCAGATAGGAATTCAGTTCATGTCATCGGCTGATTTCGAACTATGTTGTTATTTGGCTTGGAACTTGCAATCAAACCGGGTTAAATAATTATGCCTGGTTTAAACTGGATTTATCAAAGAGCATCTAGGTTGCAGAGAAGTCATACTTGGACTGGTGGTGCCAGCACCAATCAAATTCGACCCAGATACTGTTCCCGATGCTTCACGTGTGGATCGATTCTACGAACTGAGCCTGCACAGCTTATAGTACTTTTGAATAACAAGGTTGGGAGACCATCTCCCCGCAGGATTGCATCGGAAGCAAAGACATGAGGCCACCGATACCTCAGGTCTTGGGTAGATGGAACCATCGCCTGGGTTGTAAAATATATATCTGGTTTTGGAGCATCAAATTTCTTGAATACAGCAAATCCAATACGGATCAAATTTCCTGTGCATATCACCTGTTGAAAATCTGATTAATTGACAGCCGCACAAGCACATAGCCGGTACAAGGCTGAAGTACCTCAGGCGGACATGGATCATTTTTGTGGTGCCTCCTAATCCACCAAGTTGATGTCAATAAAATCCAATTTAAATTAGAGAAAAAAAATTGATACCCGATTAAGAATTTCAGATCAGATCCAGGTATAAAAAATAACGTCCAATTAGATTCAAACTCACATTCAAATTTAAGTAAATATTGTTTGGAAAAATCGAATTTAGACTTGAATGTTAATAAAAAATCATATTCGGATCAGATTATCAGTTGGGATTTTTTATTAGGATATAATATAGATTTTTCTTCATCCGAATTTGAATGTGAATTCTGATCTGACTGTATAGATGTCCAAAAATGTGGACGTGTTAAGGTATATGTCCGGTTTGAACCAGACCCGTTCCAGGACGTGCAGCTTGCAACAAAGTTTGAAGCCGCTGACGCTGCGCCAACAAGTTTGCTAGATGTCACGAGGCCCTTGCTAACATAGGCTGTGTCTGGTTATAGAGAAAATAACGCCGACATTTCAGAGCAAGTGGAAACCCGTCGAGAAGACGACCCACAACCATGTTCGCGGGTCATCAAGAAGTACTTTGGAACAGAACGCGGATCTACAAATGCAATTATATAACTGATAACATTGTACGCAGGATTGGAAAACCAACCAAATCTGATCTATTTGAACCAACACGAGGACGAATAGAAAAGATGGCCCACCCACAAATCATGAAGTGCTAAACTCTTTCCTCCACGATGTACGTCCTAAGTTCCTCACTATTCCACTCCAAAACAATGCTCTCCTTATGCATGGTGTGCTTCTGCCCAGCCACATTTGGAAGCACAATTGCACACCTTTCTGACCTGCAACGTGCAATCGTTACCGTCCTCAAGAAAAACCTGCCAGTAGCCTGCAAAAGGAATACATGAACGGAAAAGGTAATTACGCTGGGTCGTGACTACGGGTGAGGGCACAGAACCATCATGGTTCCATATTCTAAAAGGCTTCGGAAGAGCATACATATAGTGCTACGCTTCCCGCTATTTGGAAGGCCGAGTTCTTTGTGGCCCTGAATCACTAAATGGAACCCTGAACCTAGATGCCCAGTGGGACCAGCCTATGACTTTACAACTGGACTGATGACCACGTTTAGTTTGTGGCCATCACTAGAAAAAGTGCAGACACATAAGCTGATGAATAAGATTAACGAATGTATCAACACTTACACTTGGGCTATCAAAGCCACCATCTCTTGCATCACACAAATCCAAAGCCAGTTTCCGTAGCAAGGGCAACTGCAGTTTCGACAAGGAGTTCTATTAACTACTGAAAACTGGCTTTGTGACTGGTTTAAGTGGAAAAGCTTACCTTGGATGCTGCATCTATGATGAAGTTCCTCGGAATTCCTGGGCCCTGCATGGGACAGAAGGATAAAAGAAAGCTCAACAACACATGGTGGTGCTGGTGTGTGTCAAAATATGCATTATGGCGTGAAGAAAGAGAATCTCCAAGCCCAATGAGAGATTGGACCAGCCATTTGGTCGGGATAGTTATTAAACAAGACATGAACTCATCAACACTGAAAAAAAAGATGATTTTAACCGGTTGGATGATGTTTGAGCCAGAGTCTTTCATGTAAAAACTTGATTAATCTCAACATATGAACAAAGTTTCATTGGGATTGGTTTTATTCCCTTAACCTAACGGCAATTTTTGTTAGGATAGGGTCATGAACTAGAACAACAGCCTAAACTGGAACACTTTTGCGTTGCTTTCTAAATGTATTTTCTTCAAACATAATGGCGTTATGTGATTGCTTTACCAGTTACCTAAAAGTCACAATGGTAACAGCAGGCATGATGATTGACGCCCACCTGTAATTCTTATAGAGATTCTAGGGGGAGGGAGTAGAGAGGGGAAAGAATGAATAACTCACATTATGACGCAGCAAGAGGTCTTCCACTGCTTTGCAGTCCATAAGAGAAGAGATACCATCCAAAGTCATATTTCCGCAGTCCTAGTTACAATAAGAAGGCTAAATGTAAAACAGACGGAATATAACCAACCGAAAAAGGTAGAAACAAATGCTTTTTTAACACAAACAGTCTAACAGCAGGAGGGAGAAAAAGAGAAAATGACCAAAACAAGAAGAATTTTATCCTTTAGTCCAGTTTAAGAATAACCAAAATGGCAGAAACAGACACATGATTGGAAAGAACAAAACATAGGCAGAACTCAGAAGTATCATGCAGCCTGCAGCAGGAACAGTTTGCATATTATTCTTACATTTTTCATCCTTTTTTCCACAGGTAATATTTACAACCAAAATTAAATGTGACAATAATAAACACCGACATACTTCCAAGTGAATTAGTGACAAGCCTGGCCATCCACGTGAGATAATCCCTTGTGAGTCTGTTGAAAGATAACATATAAATAACCGTTAGATGAAGCCAGAATACATATGCAAACTGCCAAGCCAACTGCTAAACAGGTCCACCTAAAGAAAGATGTTTGCATCCCGATAAGGAAAGCTCAGACAAATTTCTACAACTTTGAGTTAAAAGGATCAAGTCCATGTCTGTCATCCATGGTGTCACTCTCTGTAGTTTCAACCTCCTTAAGTTAGGCAAAATGATTTTGAAGCTGTCGGATGTCAAATCACCCAGACAACAGCAAAGTTCAAAGACCTGAAGGTTTTTCAGGGATCGAAGAATGTTTCTCACTGCAGAATCTGAGATAACCTACAAATAGAAGAAACTGAATCAGCTCATGCAAGTTGAGCATTTTGTCACTAAACCATGTCAATGTGCATAGAGTACCTGAAAACATAGCGAGACAGACTCCAGCAATGGACAAAGTTTTGGCAGTGAGGCGACTGCTAATTCTCCCAACTGAGCACCAACACCAACGTTTATAGCCTTTAGCATCTGGATGGATGGCTCCAGTATTTTTAGAGAGGAAGGATAAAATCCCCATCCAAGTCTCAGTTCTTCCCAGGTGAAAACTCTGCTCAATGCATGATCAGGATTATCTCCATCAGTTGTGCTGCCGACAAAGTCATACTTGGGCATACATCCGACACTGCGAAGCCTACCATCTGATGAAGAAAGTTGCCGACAACCTTTTGCTTTCAATACAATCAATTTAGGGTTTCTTCTAATGATGTAAGCCAATCCATTCCTTGAGACCTACATAACATGCAATTGAGTTACTATCTTAATTTAGAAGAAAGTACATGAATGCAACTCTGCCTTCAATGAGCAAAACTCAAATTATTATGATCAACAAATACTTGCTCACCAAAATCTTAAAGGTCGAAACCGATAAGAAGGAACCTATGATCCTGAACTATATGAGACCATCCCAGGAATATGCTTTTCATGTTCAAAGGTTCAGCTAAGCATGACATTCGCACTGGCTGTGTAAGAAAAAAAAAGCTGGTCCTTACAATAAGTTCGATTATGAGTATGAGAAATCAATACTATGACACCTGTTGAGTGTCAAAGGAAAGACATTGCAGTCATGGAACAGTTAAAGCACTTTCAAAGCCACAAACAAATCAGGCACCAAAAAGTAAGTCCTATATTTGAGAATATTTGGTTCATTCCCGGTTATTCTGAACAAATTTATAAAACATCCTTTAATAGGTGCTGCACTAAAAAGTTCAGAGAGATATGAGAGTTCCAGCCGCCAGCAATTGAAGCTAGTGACAGCGAATTACGATTTCCATCAGCCCCTCATTGAAGAAGCTGCAAGGTACAAATCATATATGTTGCAAATTGGACAGGCAGCTCCCAGTGAAATATGGATGGATTAAATGGGCTCAAGCAACAACCTAGGTGTCCTGTCAAGCTCCACTTTGGACCAAAAGCTGTTAAATCTTTGATAACAAATTTTTTGAAAATTTCAATTTATATTTTCCTTCCGTCTTTGATTTGCCTTAGTTTTCCAGAATCATTAGTTTGTGCAACCACAAATTTTAGCTGGCTATGTATTGCACATGGTTCTAGGCACTACAATTAAAAATTCAAGGAAAACAAGCTTACCATTGTCTCACAAATATCAAGAGCCTCCAGGGAACAGCCCACAAAATGATACAAAGCATCATCACCAAGGACAGTGTCTCTCAAACCCAATTCTTTTAAGAAAGGTGCATGTTCAAGAAGATGCACAAGCGATGATTGGCTTATACCTGCAAAAGAAAAAGTTTGAACGTATAAATCAACACAAGTGGCTGTTTTCAATGCTAAAAAGTCATATTTAGTGTTTGACTTACTTCTGCAACCACCTACGTCCAACAGTTGTAGTGTAAAGGCCAAAGGCTTTAAGTGCTTGGGATCACACTTTGTGCCAGTGAAACAATCAAAGGATGGAAAACCTGAACAAAGACATGATATTGACAGGTCCCCGAAGTAAGTATCAGCAGCAATAATGGACGATAGCTGCTTAAACTTGAATACAGCCTTTGAAATTCCCATGTCGGTCAAGGAAGTGCATCCTTTCAGGTTAATATGAGATAACAAATTAGCAAGAAGTGATATATTTACCAAGTCTGAATCTGCATTATGAAGGAGAAACAAATTAAGTGCTCAGTAACCATTAAAATTGCTTGCTTGAAGATGGACAAAGTCTCTTTAAATGAAAGAAATATGGAGGAATATGCAGGAAACCAGAAATATATGCACATGGATAGGGGTTCACATTCATTTTGTCTTTCACTCTTGGCTTCTTCCCCTTGAATGGCAGTCAAGTTGGAAGAGACTCACCATCTGGGTGCGGACACCAGTGCAAAATATTTCCAAAAAAGTTGGGTGGGAGGACAAAGCTGCACGTGTGTTTATATATATATATATATATATATATATATATATATATATATATATATATATATATATATATATATACATACATACAAGCAAGCATGTCCACATGCATCAAAATGAGTACAGTAGTATACATGCACATTTTCTGAAGATATTGAGGAAAGTAGTTGCAAGTCTTTATTAAGGTAATTCTACTTCAAAAAGTGACCCCTCATGCAAGCCAGTGAAGTACTGAATTTACCTCTAAGCTCAGTGCGGCCTTCCAGTGATAACTTTGTGAGTTTTGACAATGCAGGTCTTCCATTAAACACGTGAAGTTTACCAGATAATTGCTGATATCCATCAGTGACAGATGACAGTATTGAAGCTTTCAGCGGCATTACAGGACTACAGTCAACACTCAGGTCCATTTCACTGATGAGAGGGGAACTCTCCAATAGATTTAACATATTCTTCAAGTTGAAGTGAACATTGTATGAGGCTCTGAATATACTTAATGATGGAAGGGATAGATTTAATAGATTAACTATATCAGAGAAATGCACCCCTGGGCATTTGGAAAAGTTAACTTCACAAACTGCTTCAAAAGTGGCTGTTTTTAATGACATTTGAGAGAACATAAACTTATCATTTCTCAGACGGTCAAACTCTCTTAAAGATTGCCTCACCCAGTCACTGAAATTATTTGACTTGTCTGGAAACTGGAGAAGGGACAGCAAAAGCAAAGGCCCAGTTACTTGTGGACAGCCTGAAAAGTCCAATTTCTGACAAAGGAAAAGGTGGGAGAGTAATTTGTTAGGCATGATGGAACTTATAACACAAACTTTTAAAAAAATATTGATCATCATTAGGTAACATAAAATTAACTGAGTCTCTTTTGAGTAAAAAGGTTATCTATTTCAAATGGCCTTCTGCAAAAACCATAAAGTAAGTTTATTAATCAGCTTAAAGTTAAAAATAATAAGTCTCAGAAGTCAAATTATTCAACAAATAACTTGATTTATTTCAACGCCTGGCGCCTGCTGTTTTAGAATCTTAGCAATCTTCATGGGATTTACAATGTAACTTCTACACAAAGGAGCACAATTCAGGAGTCAATGTTGGAAATCCATATGATAATATAATTGAACATGTTCCATAAATTACTTGATTGTTTCTACAAATAAAAAGACTTACTCGTCACCAGAAGTGATGTTGTGGCGAGGAGTTCTTTGCACAGAGGTAAGACTTAGCTAATCAAAGTCTAGTATATTTATCTCATGCTTGAAACAAACAAATCACACCATAGCAAGTAAAGGTAAAAGGACAACACATATACATATACCAGTGGCATCCAATCATTAGTCAAAATGCTGTTAAACAGAAAAGATAGACTAAATGGTGGCCATTGGAACATCATCTATGATATATATTACATGTGTGTTTCATAGAGTGCTTCCAGAGTAAAATGGGCCAACCAAAGTACACGAAATTCACAGTGAATTTTAACTTAACCAGGAAAATGAAAGCTTGTCCCTCAGCAAGTTGACAGATATTAGTAGAAAACTAAAAATATTATCTAGTTGGATTGTGCTTTTTTTTTTCTTTTTTTCCCCCCTAACTCCAATCTGTCTCTTTACTCTTATTTTTTTATTAGCATTACTTGTTATTTCTAATATACAAGAAAAAATAATAAAAATCAGACGACTGTTTCAGATTCCCATAGATGAAGGCGTGCTCTTCCATTCATTTTCATATCTAAGGATGCCTTTCACATTTACTGCTTCATTAGTTTAACCTAACTCTTACAGAAAAATCTAATTTTAAACAGGTAATGAAAGTTTATTAGTCCCTGAAGGCATGCCTTTCTGAGACAATAAAATCAGGAGAACCAAGAGACTGTTACTGAGAGTTGGTGGAGAATTAAATAAACAGAGTCCATATCACTTTAAAAGAAGTATAACTCTAAAAAGATTAGAAGAATAAGTTAAAGCCTAGTCAAATTTAATGTCAACAGAAAAGGTTCACATAAAGGAAAAGACACCAAATATGAAACATAGAAAAAAGATGCTGCTAGCACGTGTGACATTGCAGTTCAACACTGTAAAGAGAGAGAAAAACCTTCGTATTTTGTGTTAACCGAACTTTAAAATTATCATAATCAGCTTCCGATAGGGCACTATTTATCATCATAGGCGGGTCCCTGATAATGTCAAGTACTAGGTGGATGCTTTTAGCTGCAAACCTGGAGAGACTGGGGAATCCACTTAGTCCTACAAAAGACAGAATTTCAGTCAGCCACTGCACTCATGTCAATGTGAAGGTGGCAACTATGTTTTTTCCACTAGAAGGTTTCTCAGCAAAAATATTCATTGCCAATGTTCAGTTTCTAGTGGAAAAGCACCAAAAGAATGTAGTTTCAAGCACTATGCAGATAAGCACATACCTAAGATAAACCCCAAGGGTAAAAGCCCAGGACGAACCTATCCATAACAGAAAGCGGTACATCAATTATTGTAGGCAAAAGTAACACTTCAACGATCTACTTATCATTGCATAAAAATGAAGTAGAAAAGGCCAACCATGAAACATACAATAAGAACAAGCCATAAGCATCATGCATCTCCCCAGAGAGAAGATAGTTCAGCCAAAGAGATTAATATTATGGACTCACTTTCTGCATAAGTTCAAAGCAACTGGCTTCAGAGTTTGCAGATTGAGGTGAGGAATCAAAATTATTAGTTATCCAAGTGACAAGTGCTTCACATAGTTGCTTCTCACTGTCAAGGATTGTTGCGGTCAGCACCATCCAAGAAAAAAAGTAAATACAGCTTGGGGATAGTGACACACCTCTCCACTGTTAGTTGTGGATGTTTGATACATGATTGCAGAAAAGAATCGGGAATGCAATCAAAAGAACTATAAGAAGCAGCCTCTGCCTGTTTAAAACCATTTCAGCTTCCATTGTAACAATTCAAGGAGGATCCATGCAGACACAACCACATTGAGGGACCATCAATTATACATGCATGCGTGCATTCTGAAAATCAAAACTAAGTACAGAAAAAGAAGAAAAAAACTGATGGCAAGGCAACACCAAACAATCTAACGAATAGTATGAGCTAAACACTGAAACAGTAGACAGTTTTTTGTGATTGTAAATCAGTCTCAGAAAAAAAATGTTAGCATGTATAATGATTAAGGATTAAGGAGTAGGGGCATGCCCCTCCATGGCTCCATTGGCCCTGCATAACATGTGAAGTTCTACTTGGTCCCAGAAACATGTGCTTTGTCAGTTTGTCATGTGTGGTAACCATAACAGGTTCTGCACATGAGCCAACAGCAATTCTGGAGCTAAACTTTCAGTTATTCATTTCACAATTTGGTTTTGTGATCAATGTGCAAGAGTAGAAGTGTCCAATGCTAAATATACGTTCAAGTGTTATTGAACTGAACATGTTTTATGTTTTGCTTCAGACTTTCACTTCATGATTGGAAATTGATATATTTCATACAGGTGTTCAGAAAATGAAGCATTTATATATATATATATATATATATATATATATATATATATATATATATATATATATATATATATATATATATAGAGAGAGAGAGAGAGAGAGAGAGAGAGAGAGAGAGAGAGAGAGAGAGAGAGAGAGAGAGAGAAGAATAGTGTATCATGCATGCATATTGGTACAGATGTGACATAAAATGCCCTGTGGCCCCTATGCACAACAGCACTACATGGCAAGTTTGTCCATTAAGGACGATTTTGAACCAGAACATGAGTTCCTATCTGCCATTTTACCCAATCCAAAGGAAAAACATGCAGTAGAGGTATCTGTAGAATATAAAAGTATATAGATGCATAGGTAAATATATATGTTTAATTTTGTGCAAAATATGTCCTGTTTACCATCATCTGAGTAAAACATGGTTTTTTGTTTTAATTAAAAGAATGACAAATGCATCAGACCCACACATGCACATGCACACACATATCATGAAGTCCACAGTTGTTGTTATGTACATGTACATGTATGTGACAAATTGCACCCTCTTATTGAGATTGCATATGTTGCACATGCTGTCCAACATACAGTCTGTATGAACCCCAACATACATGGAGCAAGTTTTGTACCTACAAAGTTTTGTGCAAGCCAGGCACTGCAGTAGTCAAGAATAAATGGAATTCCTGCAACCATATTTAATCTATTATTAAAATGAAAATGATTATTAGAAGAAGCAGCACTGAGCATGCAGTCAATCTAATTAAATAGAAGGCTCACCATGCTCTATGCCAAAGTTCCAAACTACAATAATTTCAGGCAATGATATTTCCAGCGAACCAGAGTCATCTATAAACTTTCTCCCACACAACCAGCTTTCACACTCCAAGCATATTCTTTGTACTCCAAAATACAATGAACCCTGGAAATCAACATGCTTAATAATCCATGAATAGGTAAATCAGCAACTCCAATGCAATGAACAAGAATCGATATAGACAAGGAAGATACAGGGTTTTGGTCAGACAAAATGCCTGGAGTAATGACTGTCACCAAGTGTACAGCCAAGAAAAAGAAAAAAAATGGTATAAGCTCCAAAGTGGAAAGCACATAAGGAAAGAGTTATAAAGAGAGGGCGAACATTTGCTTCACTTAGGCAAGTTCGACCTAAGCAAAGACATAGTTGATATGATATCTCGTAATGAAAAAAAAAAATCGGTAGGCCACACTTAGGCAAGTTCGACCTAAGCTATAAGTCTAAAACCTAAATTTTGTGGATCATTTAGACATTACCAATTCTTATGTAGTACATACAACCCTAAATTGGGAAAACTGGCCACCAGGTAAACAGCACAATTACATTAGATTTAACATTTATGTAAACATAGAGCCCCTTTGACAGTTTGGAAGTAGGATTTATGAACAGAAGGACCTAGAAAAAGTGCAAGTCTAATTTCAAAGTCAATCTTACCTCCAACAAGCTAGGAAAATTGGTGAGAGTAAACTCCACTGGATATCCATAAATAAACTGGAGAATGGTTATGAATGACTCTAGATCCCATTGAATTGAGATGAAGTTCTTGCTTGATTCACTACAACAACAAAGAAACAACATCAAACCAAAAGAAACACAAATTACAGTTTGTAAGCTATGTCGTTGCTGAGCCCCACATAGTACAAGACTACAAGTACTGTCAGACATCCTGCAAACTGACTCATTTGCTGGTCATTAAACAGGATGACATGACAAGATTCATCTCTAAAATTGCTCAATTCGTCAGCACATCAAAAGTATAAAGAGATGCAATTTAGAGAACATATTTTATCAATCTGAATAGGAAGGGAAGATCCTTCGAGCAAACAGTGAACTGCTGATATATCTTTTCAGAAGGAGTATGCTATCTCAAAATATGAAAAAGAAAGATGAAACAAGCGTGAATTGTAGCTTTAAAATTTGAGGCAAACATGCTAGAGTTCCCAAAAAAGCACAAGGACACGCAATTAGCTAATTGCTACAAGCAGCAAAGAAATGCACATGGATATGCAACCACAAACGCAATAGCTAGTTGGAAAACTGAATACTTTGAGCAGATCCTGAGCTCTATATCTTACTCAACAATTGAACTGCCGTCAATTAAGGTGGTGAAATATCAAGCAGCCAAGGTTCATTAATTAACAATTCATGTCGACATTAAACAAAAATTCTGCTAATCTTCAGGCTAGTTGAGTTTCTTCGTTTTTCGTAGTGATGAAAAACTGCAAAAAATTCTATTCTCTTTTCTAGACAAGATTTCATTATAAGCATAACGCGGAACCAAATACCTGTCGAGTTTAAATGAATTAGCATGTTCGTATCATGGAAGGTCCAGATACAATGACGCTAATAGTGCGCCTTCAATTGAAAAGAACTAACCTATAGCTCCCGGATAGAAGTGCATCGAAGTATCTAGAGCTCTCCATCAACCTTTGTAAAAGAAGATCACGAAAAAGAAAAGATCAGACAGGAAAAGCGGATAATTGAGCACCGGGGAAGCGGAGAAAGAATGGTCACCGATGGCGATGAGCTCGAATCCTGACAATTCTTGAACTGAGGATGGAAGGGAGATCCCAATCATAGATATCCGTGACCGAGAGGAATATTTCCTTGACCGTCGAAGAAGACGAATTCTCGAGTTCCAGAGTAATGAATTCTTCATCGTCAGGAGACTTCGTTGCCATCGATTGCGAGCTACGCTCTCCGACTGAGAAATTCGTAATTGTAGACTCTAAGTTATGACATCCGAGGGAGAAAATTCGCAGTTACAGTTCTAAGATATGATATCCGAGGGAGACTCCATTGTGCTGCCCCTCTGAAGGCCTCTGCATTTCCAGAGAGCGAGAGGGAGTGGAGGGAGGAAGAGACGGGCAACCGCAGCAATGGCGCCGAAATGCGCAGTCTAGGGATCTCAACGGGTTGGATGAATTCGGATTTAAAATGGATCTGACTTTATCCAGCTTCACACTGGGTTACTGTACTGGTGCTGGATCTGGATATGGGCGCTAACGGATTTGTCTTCGGAAAGCCAGATCCAGTTGGCGGTTCAGATCTAGGAAACCGGGTCCTAAAGATGCTACAGTAATCCTCGGTCCGTATGGTCCAGAACCATAATACTAGGACCAAAGCCAAATTGGATCCAAGACCAGACCCCGTAGGCTTGGATCGAGTCGGCCCCGAGCTCAAGCTCAAGCTCCCGAACTCCGCCTCTTTCCTACGTTCCCAAGTCTTCGGCGTCCGTCCTCCCTCTCTCTCACCCTGCCTCCGCCATTAACATGCCACCCAAGGACAGGATCTCCTACTTCTACGATGGTACGTACTCTCTCTCTCTCTCTCTCTCTGAGATATTGAACTTCGAATTGCTTTTCCGCGAAGTCTGTGGGTCGCGGAACGGTTGGTATGATACTCCAACAAATGGAAAAAAGGTGGAAGATAACATGGACGCGATCTTTTCTGCTCTTTCTTCTTGGTTATTCTTGATATGGTGCTTCAGTTTTTTGGGTACGACAAAATAAAAGGCATCGTGGATTTTGTTCTGGATGTATGCTGATTTCGGAAAAAACCTAAAAACTTTTGGACGCCGATAGCTATCGAAGTATTTAGTAGTCTGAGAGCACTCTGAGAATTATGGCCTTAATTTTAGCAGGACGAGTAGTTGTTTGATTGCAAAATTTAGTGTAGTGACAAGCGTTCACTTTTTTGGAGTTAGTATGACGAAATTCTCGGAACCCGGGATTCTTGATTCAGACGAAATTTTGGACAAACGCTTTCATCAGAAAACCAGGAACATGAGATGTAGTTCTAGTCCAAAAATGAACCTCCTGGACCCTCTTGCTTCTCTGGGACAAGTTGGCATGCATCACCTTACGTAGTCAATTGGTAAGGCGTGTCTACGAAATGCGTCGCTTGATTTCTCTCTCGTCTCACTCACGGGTGCGTCGTCGATGTCGATGATGCTTCTACTGTCTTCTTACAACTGTATTCTCATGGTGCTTCACGGAATCTAAGGAACCCAGTGTTCCATAAATCTGTCCCAAGGTTCAAGGAACACTGTGTTAGTGTTCCATTAACCAAATGGCCCTTTAAATATCATGTTGTTACGGCTAGGAAATAGTGATACCAATTCCCACACACTCTATGTCTGTGACATGCACATTTGACAGATAATAGTGTTTGGTGAACGACTCGAGCACCTAACTTACTAATTTCCTCCAATTTAAATATTACAGGGGACGTTGGAAGTGTTTATTTTGGACCAAAGCATCCTATGAAGCCACACCGCATTTGTATGACGCATCACCTTGTTCTTTCTTATGATCTGCACAAGAAAATGGAAATCTATGTCAGTAATCATTGCCTGGCTTTCTTCCCCCAACTTTTTACATGTTCAAGCACGATAGTCTTGATCAGATCTAACCTTTTCTCTGTTTGTTTCAAATTATTGTAGAGGCCTCATAAAGCATATCCTGTGGAGCTTGCTCAATTTCATTCAGCAGATTATGTTGAGTTTCTGCATCGAATAACACCAGACACCCAACATTTATTCAGAAATGAATTGGCAAAATGTATGGTTTTGGAGATAATAACAAGTGTTTTCATGCTTTCTTTGATTCATGTTATGGTTCTGCTTAGTCCATGTTGTTCATGCTTCCACATGGTTACAGGATCATATGGTCAAAAGTTGTAATGAGGCAGCTAATCACCCAAGAAATCATATCAACATCTTTATTGGAGGCTAACACTTCCATAAGAGCACTCAGGGCTCATTCAACACAACAGGTCAAAGAGTAAGAACTGAATATTATCGCAGAATTGGCTTAAAGAAGCTACACTGTACTTAAAGAAGCGGATTATCCCCTATACATAGAAAGAGAGAGAGAGAGAAAGGGGAGATAGTCATTAGCTTGCTTTACTTACTGGCTGTTGGGAGTCTTGGGACTAGCCAATGACTAGCTGCAGCAGTTGCACCCAAAAAACAGATAAGAAGATTAAAATAAGAAAAATAAATCACTGAAAACATGAAAATTGACTAATTTAACTAATCCTAAAATAAATGTCCTAATAGTGTATATGTTTAAATCTTTTACATATGATACATTTTAAGACATGTTACATTATTTTGAGTGTTTTTCTGTCTTAATGTCATCAGTAAATGATGGATAAATGATCAAGTTTTTGGAACTTTGAGCATGCTTTGATCTGGGATTCTGGAGGTTCTCTTAATGTGTATTAAGGTGTACATTTCCCACAGAAGAAAGCCGTTCGCTTCTTAATTTTACTGCTAGGAAATGGCTCCTAACATCTTCAAAAGGGAGATTTTTCATATCTAGGATCTACTTTTGTAACACAATTCCTAACTGCTTCAAAAGGGGAAAACATTTTCATAACTTGGGTCTAGTATTCATTGGTTTGCACTTTACAGTTGCAGTAACATTGGGAGCACTATTTCTATTGTATGAATTCATTGTTGACTATCTCAATAAATTCCATGTTTAGATTTTGTAAATGTTTATCATACATCATTTTCCATCTGACCTGATTTATCTGCAGATAATCTCGGGGAGGACTGCCCTGTGTTCGACAACCTGTTTGAATTTTGCCAAATATATGCTGGTGGCACAATAGGTAGCTACTGGTTCTGCCTTGATTTTTCTTGAACTGCTTAGATATACATGAAATATGGCTATTTTATTAAGTCACCCAAGGGTTTTTTCACAAACCATAAATTATGCATCAGTAAAATTTTCCAAGCTTCATGTATGAGCTGCTATGTACTGTCCACATGATGCGTTCTCTCTCTCTCTCTCTCTCCCCCCATCTCTTTGGGATTTGGTTTGTGCAGATGCTGCACGGAGGCTGAACAATAAATTATGTGATATTGCTATAAATTGGTCTGGCGGACTACATCATGCTAAGAAGTGTGAAGCATCTGGTTTTTGCTATATCAATGACTTGGTGCTTGGGATACTAGAGTTGCTGAAATATCATGCACGGGTTCTATACATTGATATTGATGTACATCATGGTGACGGAGTTGAAGAAGCTTTCTATTTTACAGATAGGTAGTGTTCATTTTAAAGTTTTTCTTTTTTTTATAGTGCTTTCTTTTAACGGATGTTTTTCAGTGAGATGATCATGTTCTCTTAGTCCTTCTCTTCTGTAAATGTATTTGTTATTGTTTTACTGCTTTCAGTGACATTTTGGACTGATATGATGCCACTGTCACGTGCTTAGTTACTGGATGTCTGTTTCGTATTTCACATTCATCTCTCATTTTACTGTATTTCATTGTTCTAAATTTAGTTTGATTTTTAGTGGTTGGTGGTTGGTTTAATTTGCTGACGTATTAAATTGGGTCTTGAATGTCTCTTTAATCAAAATGCATCCTGGGACTTCCTACAGGATGAAATGAGTTACTTGCTTTAACTAAGTGGAGCTCTTTATTGCCTAAAGATGCTGGATTTTTATTTTCTAAGTCGTCACCTTTTCATGGGATTTTCTCTAGTTAATGTAATCAGAAACCAAAAACAATTCAAGAATGGGGACTAGATGCAGATATAATATATATAGTTTATTGGCGTTGAAGTTAAAAATATTGGACCTCATTATCATGGTATTTTATCTTTATAAAAGTTGAATTTTGTGCAACTAATGTATGTCCCCTTATTCTTACCTTTGTATCTCTATGTTTGCATTGACTTCTAAACAAAATTATGATCTGGACAGGGTAATGACAGTAAGCTTCCACAAATATGGTGATTTATTCTTTCCTGGAACAGGTGATGTTAAGGTATAACTTTTGTGCTAGATTAGCTTAGATACTTGTTTGAATGATTTTATATGTATGTGTGTGTCTATGTGTATGTATGCATGTTTGTATCTGCATGTGTGTGGATGTGTGCGAGAGAGAGAGAGAGAGAGAGAGAGAGAGAGAGAGAGAGAGAGAGAGAGAGAGTTTGAGTCCTAGGAGTTTTTGTCTGTTGATTTTAGAATCTTGGAAAATCTTCATAATATATTTGTGGTTTGATTTGTTTGTCTTCCTGTGTTGCATGTATAACTTTGCCCTGAATGTATGGTTCACCCATTTCTTGTCATACTAGACACAGCGATTGCATAAACTAACAGTATTTTTGCTTTTCCTATTCTAGCTCGTTACTGCCTCTGTATTTTATCTACGTTTATGTTTCACGTGAAGGAAATTTTTCCATCTTTTATATATTTTTAACTTGACCGGTTATTTTTTTTATAAAGGATATAGGGGAAAGAGAGGGAACCTATTATGCCATCAATGTGCCCCTCAAAGATGGAATAGATGATTCTAGTTTTACTCGTCTTTTCAAGACGGTGAGTATCATTTAACTGATTTCCATTGTAGTGCTTACTTTGGTGCTAAGCAGATGAGTTGAATCATTGATGCGCTGTGCTAGATTATTGCCAAAGTCGTGGAAACATATCAACCAGGGGTGATAGTTCTCCAATGTGGTGCTGATTCACTTGCTGGGGACCGCTTAGGCTGCTTCAACCTCTCCATTGATGGTGCTAGTCTTCTAGTAATTAAATCTCTTTCCACATTTGTCTTGAAGGAATATACTTGCCAAAGCTTAACTGGATATAGTTAGATTTTAGAGCGTTTGTTTTTCAGTTTCTTCCACTTGTGGTTTGTAGGCTAACATTATCCTTCTGCATATAGGCCACACAGAATGTGTAAGGTTCGTGAAGAAATTCAACTTGCCCCTATTGGTGAGCTCTCTATTATGTGAATGTATCTTCATTTTTTGTCATCCATCATCAGCTTTTGTGGCACTAAAGGCCTTGTTGAGGATTCAAATATTTTAACGAGATATGCACATCTTGCAATATGCTTGTCAGGCAAAACTTAAAATAGTCTGGCAACACAAGTATGGTTGTAGCAGTAATAAGCTCCTATTTGCAGTTGTATTATCTCTACTCTCTGTCCCTTTTCAGGTTACTGGAGGTGGAGGATACACAAAGGAAAATGTTGCACGATGCTGGGCAGTGGAAACAGGAGTCCTCTTAGACACTGAACTCCCCAATGGTAATGTCATCATTGTTTTACTTCCAGATTGGTTCTTCTCTTTCTTGTGCTTCAGTGTAATTTATAGATATTTCATAGTTCCTCTGACTAGAATGTGTCAAGTCCAAATATCTGGTCCTGATTATGCAGGATTGGGCATTCTTTTCATGTAATTCTGCCAATTTCTAGGGTCAGATTCTATGATTAATTTGTTCAGCATCATTTTTGCAGATATTCCAGATAATGAGTACATCAAATATTTTGGTCCAGACTACTTGTTGAAGATTCAACACGGAAATATAGTATGGACTTCCTAATTATTACTTAACTTTCAGTTAGCTCCACGGATCTTTTCCCAGTCTATCTTCTTCAACAAAGATTGCTGCTTATCTCTTTCAACTTTTCAGGAAAACTTAAACAGTAAATCATACCTAAGCACCATCAAAATGCAAGTACTGGAAAATTTGCGTTGCATACAACATGCTCCTGGAGTTCAGATGCAAGAGGTAAAATTGCTATCTTGTTCTTGTTTTGGAGATTGAAGTTTTAAGTGAATACTTGTTCTGTTGTAAGCCAGCCACAGTTCTGTGACCCAACAACTTTGGCTTAGGGAAGGGGAGGCACAAAAAGGACATAGCTTTCAGCTACTACCTCCATTGCTGAAATGGAGGGTTATCCTTCGTAGCAGCTGTTAAAAGCAAAAATTTCATGACTGTCCTTCATTTGAATTGGTGTACAGTGTGTAGAACTTTTTCAGTGAGATGATCATGTTCTCTTAGCCTTACATGCCTCTTGGAAACACAAGCTTGAAAGAATGGCATTATGCTTTGTAGTACTTATAAGTTTTGCAAGCTTCTGATTTTTTTCTCTCCTGTTTGCTATTGATGCCAGGTACCCCCTGATTTTTATATCCCAGACATTGATGAGGATGAGCAGAATCCTGATGAGCGTATTGATCGTAAGTTTTTTCTTGCTTGGAAACTTTTAATTATTAATAGACTACTTGCTTGCATATCAACCTCGAACAGGGGAGAAGCAAATAATGTGTTTGCAGTTCTTGGTGATTACCTCTTGTAGCAGTGGTGCATGCCAGTAACTTCCGTAATTAGAATAATTGAGTAGTGAATCAGTACGTGCATGATAGTCCAGTTCTGATCCACCTGGTTCAGATCTCTCCAAGTTTGTATTGCTTTTTGGTTTAGAAATTGGATCTTTTAAAATCCCTGTGTTTTGAATATCACCTCTTTTTGGGTCTCAGGGTTTCTGTTACTTTTGTTACATCAATCCTAAGAACGTCTTTTAGGCTAAGGTTCTTACACAGCAATCGAGGGGCACCTGGAATCTCTCTCTCTCTCTCTCTCTCTCTGTGTGTGTGTGTGTGTGTAATAGAGTCCAGCCTTTGTATTCCAAGTGGTGGCGATGACACCTTGTGCTAAGTTGAAGCTAGTCCACATCACCCAGATGTGTTGTTGTTCATTAGATACAAGACGTTTGTTTATATTTATTGTTGTCCTTTTGGTAAAATTTGATGTTCTACATATTCAGAGCATACCAGAGATAAACAAATTCAGAGGGATGATGAGTACTATGACGGTGATAATGACAATGATCACAACATGGAAGATGGCTTATAGAAATTTTTGTACTTGTATGACTTGTTTGCATCACCTCAAGGAGATGGCACACTGTTTCAATGTGATATCTCAATGCAAGCAGCAGGTTCCAGGATTTTACTTTTAATGAAAGGTGGGTGGATCGAGGAAAGAAGGGTATGAAGTAATTGAAGGAAAGGCTGCAGGCATTCCCATGTAAGGGCTGGGTTTGATTGCATAGATTCAATGTGAATCCCATTTCTGGTTATATTTCCAGGAACATTTTCCTCTTAAATCCAAGGTTGTTCAGGTGAGTTGGCCTCCTCTGATGATTGTGGTGTTAAAACTGATGAAGACAAAATTGTACATGGAATGGCAGGTACCAAGTATCCCTCGTAGGGACATTATTGTATGGTAGTCACTATTCATATAAAGTATGTAAATTCTATCGCTAGTTTAGCTGCTTCTCAAATACTTTTCTTGTTGCACAATGTGCCGTGCTTAAATAGTAATAGTATCATTGAGCTGCAATTCTTTCATGTGAATGTACTCCTTTGGATTTGTGGCTGGACAAGAGACCGCGCTCCGGTATTGTCTAGTCATATGCTCGTCAAAATGCACTTCTAACGAAGCCTAGGAAGGGGCCAACCATAAAAGTTTAACCTGACCAGTTCCTTTACCAAGTGCAGTTTAGTGGGACTTCGTTAAGACACCATTTCGATGACGGTATTGTCCTATTTTTTCCGTTGTGACAGAAATTGATCTTAAAATCAAGATATCTGCAATGATGTACGATTTGTATTTGTTTGCTAAAATGAAAAATGACGTCATCATAATCAAAATCATATCATTGTCACCCCGTTCATGCAAACAAGCATGCGTGTAAAGTCATGTTGCTGCTGGACAGAACTGTTCCAAGAACAAACCAGTCTATTCATGCGTTCCACGGTGAGAGATGTAAAGGTATGTACGGTAATACTTTTATGTGTTGTTCATGGAAACAAGCATGCCGTAAAGATATTTTACAGTAATATCTCTGTGTTATTGTCGTATGCTTTTTGACAGCACACGGACTTGGAGAGATGTTGGCATCGTCAGGAAGCCAGCGTTCTCTCAATCAAACGACCTCTTTGTGGGGCCAATCAGAGTCTGTGATTCTAAATTTGGAGTATAGACATGGCATCCACAAGCTGATTAGACCGGTGCTTCGTACCCCAATCAACCCAAAAATCTTACCATCTTCTTGATGCCTGGATTGACATCCGTGCTTCATTTCCAGCAATATAATGTTATGACGGCATTGACAGAAAGAAAGGGTTGATGGACTGTCTTAGGTTCAGAGACCATAGTACTATCCAAACAATGTGAATGTAAGACATGCGGTGAGTTATGATCCGCAAAATATCAACTGTCTTGTCCAGCCAATATAGTTTGGTGAGATGCTGCGAATTTGCCTGATTCAGCCGATTCCGGTTTGTTTGGTGGCAGACCGATCCGATTAGGTGGCTGACTGGAGGGTGCAACATGCTTGCTTTGTATTATTCTTTAAATATTTCGATATTTTTGTATTAGTTAATCTTTATATATTTCTCAATGTATATTTTGAAGAGTAAATTTTTAATATTTTCGCCGATTCACAGACAATTCAGTTGAATTGGCCATGAACCCATTTTTACGACATTGATTAAGAGACTTTTTTTTTAAACGTACTTCCCGTTATACTTTTACGCTTTTCTGTTTACCTTTTTCCCAACCTTTCGAGTTTCTAGTTTTGTTTTTGGAATTTTTTGCAAGCCACGCATTTTGAAAAACTTTTGGTGCTCCCTTCAGTCCTCACCTAACTGCCCTCTCTCAAGATGGTGGTTGGTAGTCCACACAACTTTTGAAAAAAACAAAATAGTGTTTGCATGTCTTCGGAACTCGAGAGAATTTTGGAGAGAATCTCCAACCGTTTAGCCTTACTAATATATAGGAGCAAAGAGTGGTTTTCATTTTCTACCCCTGGGAAGCTGCGATGGTTGTGTTGCACAGTACTCATTCGGACATAAGAAAGATATTTTCCAAATGTTTTTCTAGCTCAACATATAAATGATTTTTTCTGGATTTTCAGTTGGACTTAAAATGGATTACCATGAAAATGTCAAAATGGAACGCTCAAGGTTCTTTCCGGAACGATCGAAAGCATCGATTTTCACTTTTGAGCGACAGTTTTACTTTTGATAAATTTTAAAAGCAGCCACAAATTTTTACGATTTTCCACTAACTGCAGGCGTTTCGCCAGCCCGAGCGACGCGACGACGACTGTGAATCTGTTGGCCCCTCACTATCACGAGCTCGCGTCTCAGAGGCGTCGGTTTCCAGCACAAGTCTGTGAGTGGAGATAAAGGAGGAAACTTGTCTCCTTCAGGAAGGGTAGGATAATTTTGTCTACGGGGGACTCTTTTCTCTGCCCGTAACATCTCACTGAGACGTTCCATACTTGAAAAACAACGAGAGGAGGAGCAGGGAAACTGCAACCATATCCAGGTAAAGTTGTAAAATCACGAAGTAATTCCTGAATTCTTCTTTCATCAGGTTCCGTTTCGGTTTTCTCCTCTCTCCTGCACTTTTCTGCTTTTGTTAGCGTCCAAATGACGAGTTTTGATTGGTATTGTCTTGGGGAAATGTCTTCATTTTCCTTTCTTGTTGGTATAAGATAGCACTGCTGTTTGAATTTCCCGTGATTGGGAACTGGTATCGTTTTTTCCCCTTTTCACGGTTCCCTTTAGTTGCTGTCCCTGAAAACTTTTCGATCTTTTGATTGGTCGGTACCTGGTGAATCAGAGTTTGAGTTGGAGATTTTCCGGTTTGGCCCTGTTGAACAGAATGAGTATCAGCGATATGGTTTTGCAATTCTCCTCCAGGGTGCGATTGCTTCCAACGTTCGATCATGGTGATTGTTGTAGAAGTTTGGGGTTCTCAGGTGCATCCAAGCAATTATTAAGGTCCAGAAGGGAAAGGTATTTGCGGAAACCAGGCTTTCTTAGACAGTCATGGGATTTCCATGGAAAATTTGGTAGGAATCCGTCGATATGCCGGTGCCAACGAACCGACAGTGTGAGCGAGCTTCTTGGATTGGGAGGAAATGGTTCCTTGCTTCCGGAGATTACCGAACCGGGGAAAGCTACACGTGAAGAGGTGAAGGAGAAGAGATTGGTCACCAATGGATCGTCCGCGATTCGTGAAGAAGCGAAGGAGAAGGTATCGGTCACCAATGGATCGCCATTAGCTTCCGCAGGTTTTTACAAGGAAACGACTACTGAAGACGAGGCGTGGGAGCTTCTGCAAGCGGCAGTCGTCTATTACTGCGGAAGTCCCGTCGGGACTATTGCAGCTAACGATCCTACTGATCCCAATATCCTAAATTACGACCAGGTGTTCATTCGCGACTTCATTCCCTCAGGAATCGCATTTTTGTTGAAGGGGGACTATGATATTGTTCGAAATTTCCTCCTCCATACGCTTCAGTTACAGGTATCTTGGTTTCTTTTTTGATTGCGATGAAAAACAAAACTGATTTTCATGAATTTCGGTCGGTTTGATTGGTTATGCTTGCCGTTTCCTTCTCTCCCCAAATACTTACGTTCTTTATTTGGAGTCTATTGGTTTTCATCCGTGAGGCGTCCATTCTTTTCAAAATTAAGAAGTGATCAACAGACTTCATAGAGCTTGGAGAAATTCTACTTGGAAAAATCTTGGGTGCCCTCAAAAGTTTTATGGACAATGATTAAGTTGAAATCTTTTTTGTCATCGATGATAGTTGGAGGCATGGTTGGATTTTTCTTTTTGGTGAAGAATGTCAGCACATTCTTATTAAATTTGAGGATTTACCTATCACACCTTGGCAGAGTTGGGAGAAGACCATTGACTGTCATAGCCCAGGCCAGGGTTTAATGCCAGCAAGCTTTAAAGTGCGCACTGTGCCACTAGATGGAGAAGATGGTGCCACTGAAGATGTGTTAGATCCTGATTTTGGAGAGGCGGCAATAGGACGTGTTGCACCAGTTGATTCTGGTAAGCACTTCATATGCGCCCATTCTTTGTTCAACACCCACATCCAAACTTCGGGCTATTTTTGCATCTAATGTTTCATATGTTAGGTCTGCAGGTTTGAGCTCTGTTAATTAATGGAAAGCATGTGTCCACTTGGAGAAGTCTTAGTTGGGCGTTTAGAAAAATTGCTTGCGCATGCATATGTGCACATTTGTGCATGTTTTCTTATCTGATATTCATTAATTATATATGATCAATTTTCCTTTCCTTAAATTTAGTTGTTCTCCATTTCTTCTTTCTTATAATTGTGCAATATTCGCTGCAGGATTATGGTGGATTATATTGTTAAGAGCTTATGGGAAATGTTCAGGAGACCTCTCAGTTCAAGAGCGAGTTGATGTTCAAACAGGAATTAAGATGATTTTGAAGCTCTGTCTTGCTGATGGTTTTGATATGTTTCCGACATTGTTGGTGACAGATGGATCATGCATGATAGATCGCCGTATGGGGATTCATGGTCATCCTCTGGAAATACAAGTAATGAATTGTATTCTTTACACATGGTCATTTGGTTTTGCATTTTGCACGTTCATTCAACAATGTCTAAACAACAATCCTCGTGTGTACAGTTTTCATGGAGGAATGAACTTTTGGGTTTTTTCCTTATCTAGATGCCTGATCGTTAATCACGTCATTGTGGATATTTACGCAGTTGACACATTTCTCCTTTTGGGAGAGAAGGAAAAAAAAAGGAAACGAAAAAAAAAAAATCTGTACATTGCACATAAGGAGTTTCATTTGGACATATTTATTTAATCTTTTAAGACATGTTATAATGGTAAAACAGATTCTTGGACTGTTTGCCAGGAGTAGATCACTACTGATATCTATGTCACATGTGAGAACTGATCATCATCTAATTTGATTAGGCATATATGTTAGACCTTGTCATAACATATATAATAGATATATATGTTAGGTATATAGTTGTCTCTTTCTGTACTTTTTTTATGTTACATGCTTTCTGTTAGAATGTTGGGTTTTCTAAAGGGAGAATTACAAATATTCATGTTTATGATTATACTTAAAACAGTGTTTCTTATGGAAGAAAGATACCATGATCTTCTTATGTGATCAAGTTCATGGGGAATAATATTGGACCTTGACTATTACCTGTGACACGTGGATGAACTCTTCCTCCTTCCTTTCAGATAATTTCATTCTAAAACAGTGGCATATGTTCAACACGCTCTAGGGGTCTCCTTAGTCTCAGTTATCATTTTTATGCTCTTCATAGTCCGAGCCCAGGAAATGATGATGCTGATGGTGGCCTCTAACTGGTTCTTGCGTTTAATTTTCACAGGCACTTTTCTATTCAGCTCTTCTCTGTGCCCGTGAAATGCTTGCACCGGAGGATGGTTCAGCTGACCTCGTTCGGGCACTGAATAATCGGCTTATTGCATTATCCTTCCATATAAGAGAATACTACTGGGTTGACATGAAAAAACTCAATGAGATATACCGTTACAAGACCGAGGAGTACTCTTATGATGCTGTCAATAAGTTCAATATCTATCCAGATCAGATCCCACCTTGGCTAGTAGAGTGGATGCCCGGTCGAGGAGGTTATTTGATTGGGAATTTACAACCAGCTCATATGGATTTCCGTTTCTTTTCTCTTGGAAACGTGTGGTCTGTAGTTTCTAGTTTAGCCACAAGAGAGCAGTCTGAAGCCATACTCGACCTGATCGAGGCAAAGTGGACTGACTTGGTTGCTGAGATGCCAGTAAAGATCTGTTACCCTGCACTTGAAGGTGAAGAATGGAGAATCATCACTGGTAGTGATCCAAAGAACACGTAAGTTTCATCCCCCTCATGATGCCTGCCATTTAATTTATTCATGTCCATTCATTTGTCCTTGTTCTTTGTGCAGGCCATGGTCCTATCATAATGGTGGCTCTTGGCCAACATTACTTTGGCAGGTAACACCAAACCCTGCAATGCATTTTCGCATTGTGTTTGTAATTAGAAAATAAAAAAAAATTTCTTTGTGAGGTTCAAAATTCAAATATTTGAATTACGGTTGTAGTTAGAAATAAAGAAATTTTTTTCTGAGGTTCAAATATTTGTACATCCATGATGCTGATGTGGCAAGAGATCCACACCAATGTCCGTGATTCATCAAACTAAGGATCTCAAGTCAGACCTAAGATCCAAACTCGAGATCCCAGTTTACCATATTTTACTGTTAGGGATCCTCTGGTCTTAATCCATGGAGTTCAAGGTCTGAGTATCTAAGGTCAGATCAGATCAGATCTGAGGTAACAACACCCACCTTATGGTTATGTCATGTTCTTTATATATCAGAGGATTTGTCGGCAGTTCAATAAGCAGGTTGGAGAAGAAAAATTCACCTTCTAGATTACTATACATTGTTGTGTGGAAGCTGGCATTGTTACTGTGGAACGCCTCTCTCTCTCTCTCTCTCTCTCTCTCTCTCTCTCTCTCTCTCTCTCTGTTTATATATATATAGGTGCTTAGATAATGGATTTGATGAAAAATGGTAAACCCACCATAGTTACTGAGGGGAAGTAGAGGCATCGGTTGGAAACTGATGGGTCATGTGTGCTATTTCCCCAGCTCGGATGTTGGAGTATTCTCGAAATGGTGTGTGTGTGCGCACACACTTGCCCATATTTTGGGTGCACACAAGTTTTTGTTTCAGTTTCGATTGTATTGTTTTTTTCTTGTTTGAATTTGTACATCCGTGTGTTGGTTACCTGTGTATGTATAAACTCTGTAAACTCTAATACACGTTACCTTATTGCAGCTCACTGTTGCATGCATAAAAATGAATAGATTGGAGGTGGCAGCAAAGGCGGTTGAAGTTGCAGAGAGGCGAATATCAAGAGATCGATGGCCAGAATACTATGACACAAAGAAAGGGCGTCTGGTTGGGAAACAAGCACGGCTACATCAGACATGGTCTATAGCTGGCATTCTAGTGGCAAAGCTCTTATTAAGAAACCCACAAGCGGCTAAGATGCTTACATGTGAAGAGGATGCTGAATTGGTGAGTGCTTTCTACTGCATGCTTGATGCCAACCCCAAGAGGAAACGGGGTCGTCGGAGGGCTAGCAAGAGCTACATCGTCTGAGAGTTGAAACAAAAACAAGCATAAAGGATGATCGCGTATACTTAGTTGGATGTTATTGGTAGTATGTGGGTGATCACGTATATTTAGATGTTATTTGTAGTAGGTTGCATGATTTGCCATGTGGTAGAAGCGGTGGTCATGCTGAACCTCTTATTATCCCAATGGTTCAGCTAATTGGGCTCCTTCCATTTCCCCGAGGAGCTTCTTTGCCTTCCCGCCTTTCTCGCTCTCTTCAGTTCAGTGTATCATTACTAGCCATAACTGTCGTATACATAACTTCATGGTATGTACCTCGAATACCATTCTTAATGAATTACTTGCTCCTTTAGCTCTCTCTCTCTCTCTTTGCGTAGCAGCATAAGGAACTGAAAAATGTGGCAATAACGTTTTTTTTCTCGGGGCATATTTTCTGAAAATCAGCACTCAGTTGTTGAAAGTTCGCTCATCAAGTGGTGTAGGTAAGTAGATCAACTGAGCAGTGAGCAGCTGGGTTACTTCTCAAAAATGAAGCTCTATGCAAGAATACAAATCCTAGAGAAGCGATAGTTACTGATCCTTTGTATCTACATTTGGTGAGGAAACGGACCGATCGTCACACCATCAGACACCAAAATAGGATCTCAAATGGCAGGCCTTAGACCCAACTCCGTAACGTGCGAGCCGCGTATTGCTGCAGAAAATAGGCTACAGACCTGCGAGTCAAAGTCCTTGGAGTTCTTCTGCTGCCTCCACCTTTTGACTGTTGATGTCGGAAATCTAGTGTACCAAAATTGCCTCTCCTATTTTAAACAAATTTAAGATCTTTCCTTTTCACGGAAAACAACCACCAAGTTTTTGGGTGGCCGTGGCTCCTGTTTCTGTTTGATGTGTTATGAAAAGCAATACTTAGACCATTTGTAGAATCCAGGTAACTGAATTCGCCTTAAAGGAAAATGCGATAACTGAGGGGTTTAGAGGGGTTGTAGGTGGTATAATCACTACCCGACCAATAGATCTGAAATCGAATCACATGAAATGCCGGAAACAATTTTGAGATGAATTAGCCATTCAAGTTGCATAAATGGGAACTAATAGGGGATGTAACTGTGCTGCACCAAATTTGTCTTCCCTTAACTCTTCCAAGGATCCAGTTGAACAAGAAAACAAGAGTTGGAAGAACAGCCAATCATATGATTCACATATATGACGGTATTTCTCATCCGATTAGCTCTGTGATTTCATTGCCATGTTTTGCATTTATAACTTTTTTTCAAACCTGTCGGAGATCAAATTAAATTTCGTTATTAGGAAAAGAAAAAAGGTATTTGACGATCTCCAGGAATCTTACTCTTTTTCCTTTTTTATTTTGACGCTATAGACTTACATTATTAGCTAAAAAACATATAAAATCCACAACATGTACACGAAGATATCTTCTCATAAGGCCTTTGGATTCTTTGCTTAAATATATAAAGAGCTTAACTACTAAATCCTCATGGACATGGACATTGCCGCGACGCCGAAATTACGGAAAGAAATTTCCAAGAAATAAACAAAAGGGAAAATTGGAACAGGTTGTTGGATATAAGAAAATATGCACCTTCTGCACAGCAACAACTTGTAGAAAACTCAACGATGACTCTTGATTACGGAAAAGAAAAACATTCACCGGGAGGGAGTACAAGGAGAAAGAGAGTTGCCAAGGCCCACTTTCTCCGGACGTAGTTTAAAAGGTACCAAATTCAATTCTGATCCGACTTCCCGGCACTTACTCGAATCTCACCCATTTGCAACCCTGAAGCAACACAGGAAAGGGAAAACATAAAGTAATAAAGCACCTGATCCTCGAGGAATATAAAACACTGACCGATGATGTGAAACCAATTAAGGCGATGATTACTTGCCTTTGTAGGCACTAGGTAGTATGCAGGTCAGATAATTTATACATATGGCACTGCAGCTAGCTGAAGATGCAGAAGCTGATTGTAGGCCTAGAAAAGCACCAAGCAAAAGCTGGTAAAGTTGCAAGTACAAAATGATAAAAGAGCTTCGTTTTAGTTCAATCCGCAGAGGCATGATATGACCAGTTCAGATAGGCTCTCTTTCCAGACAGCATGTGACTTTGAAAAAAAAACTAAACAGTAGCTTGACTCCTCAAAGGCAACAACCTACTGAAAGGTTGTTTCGACTGCGCTTTGTAAGTGTCCTATCTCTGGCATGCATTTCCACTTCTAAAATTGTTGAAAAAAAAAGTGGGACGTTATCTCTTTCAACCTTTTTCAAATGCAACCTGAAACGCTGTATGACAGTGAAAAAAGACCAAGATTTACTGTATAAATGATATCGGGGTAATCAAAGGTACCGTAAGTGATGCAGAGACAGCCTATTAATAATGCAACATGTCAAGTCTGTCCACCTAGCAGAGGGAAACAGTGTTTGAATTCAAAAGTTAAAACCAACATCCCGAATTGATAGCAGCATGTAAAGCATTTATTTTCTTTCTTCCAAAGATCGGACTTTAAAGTTGAAAGACTCCCCCCACAGGACATGGCCACGGGGAAGCGTCGCTATTTCGTTTAGGTGTAAGGACAGACAATGCTTCGAGCAATGAAGGAGTCTGTACTCAAACTACCTGAACAGAAGAACCAAAGGAAATTACTCCACTCTGCTGCTTTGCACAGGATTCTTCCCCCTTAAAGGGCACACGGAAGAGATACAGGTACAGAGGAAAGATCAGTGTGGGTTCCACCAAACACTAACAAGAATCAGAACTCGTAAAGAACTCCACTAAAGGTCACGCCTAGTCTATTCATATCATTTCACATCAGACACAATCATCATCTTCCCGATAAAGAAACCAGCGGCTCTCCATTTTATGTACATGTAAATACTTAAACTAGTAATGTAGGTTATGCATATTAAAAGATATTGTTGCAAAACATGTTTGGCTTCCAGGATATTTATGAACAATTTGGTTCTTTTCTATTGCCAAATTTTTATTGTTATAATATTTTTGATTTCTTATTATTAGAAAATCTATTTAAACTAAAATTAATTAATTTAACATATATTTCATATGAAACCATTTTTAGAATCACATTTACAAAGTTAAATTGGGCAGAAATTTTCTCTTTCATGCAACAGTTTGGTTTTGATTGCCAATGCAAGTGATTTAAAATATATCCATTCTGTTGTGTACATATAATTAAATGGTGTTCACGAAAGTGGTATTTATTCTGTCTACCTTTCATTTTTTTTTTCAAGAAAAGAAACCTATACATAGCTCGTACTAAACAAAAGTGAGTGACAAGGTGGAGACCTATATATATATACATATATATATATATATATATATATATATATATATATATATAGAGAGAGAGAGAGAGAGAGAGAGAGAGAGTCCGTGTGAGAACAAATTTATCATATTATTCACAACATTAAGAACCTTTCACCAAAATTCACGAATTCCCTTGTATACATACAGGTAGAGAAGACAACAAAACAAATACAGCAAAGGCCCGAGTAAGCTACTCAGACTAGAAGAGTTCGAATTCCGAAGGCTCTCCTGTTGCCTTCAACTCCATAGACTTCTGTTTACCCTTCTTCTGCAAGGCTACAGTAGGAAGGGCGACCTGGGTGGCCTTCGACATCTCGGGAGGAGTGGAGCACCGGATCAATGCCCAATTCAAACCTTCGAAAAATGGATGGCTCTTGATCTCTGCCGCCCCACGGTCATACCCCAACCGGTTCTCAGGTTCCTTCGACAGCAGCCCTCTGATCAGGTCCCTCGCATGGGAGCTAATATTTGGATTTTCCGGGAACTTCAGGTTCTGGCCAACAGCATTTGCTAATGTCTCCTGGTTGCCTGCTCCTTTGAAGGGTGTCCTCCCGTAGAGAAGCTCGTACAGAAAGACCCCAAATGTCCACCAATCGACTGCACTGCCATGGCCGTCTCCTCTGATAATTTCTGGTGCCAGGTACTCATGGGTTCCCACAAATGAGTTTGATCTTGCAGTCGTCGGCTCTACCACGAGTTGGGGAAAAGGGCCAGCATGGACTGAGGCATCAGCTTTTGTTCTCCGTGATTTGGCCGCCACGGGCATCAACTTAGGCGTGAAACATGGAACCTGGACCCAAGCTGGCTCCAGACAGAGTGGATCGATGCATCTGGGCTCAGAACCAGATTCAGAAAGCCTTGCGCCCTCTAACTTCACGGACGACATGTCGAGGAGAGTCGGCTTTACTGCACATCGCAGGGACAGATCAAAATCGGATAGCATAATGTGCCCATCTTCTCTGACTAGAACATTTTCAGGCTTCAGGTCTCGATATATCACACCCAGCATGTGCAAGTACTCCAATGCAAGAAGGATTTCGGCTGCATAGAACCTGAAAACACGATCATATAGCATAGGTGAAACATATCATATAACATAGTGAAGCAAATTGTGCAAGACCGAGTGGACCGGTAAGATGCAAAATAAAGATTTACAAGTACTGGCCTATGAATTATGCACCATCGTACCTACATTACTGCATTAAAATTATCAGCGCAAAAAGACTAAGGAACACTTCTCTTCTCCTACAGGCCTACTCTCTCTCTCTCTCTCCCCTATAGAATTTCTTTACACACACACACACACACACACACACACACACACACACACACATATATATATATATATATATATATATATATATATATATATATATATATATATATATATATATATATATAATTTTTTCACTAACGGTGCCTACATTTTGTTCAAGAGGGGCACGAATGAAAGTGTTAAAAAGTAGTACACAAAGCGGAAGACATAAGCGCACTTAGCAGAGATGAATTCACAAATATAATTCAGTGCCAATGGAAGAAGAGAGATTAAAAAACATATATAATCCAAGTTGCAGTTATGCAGATTGCAGATGACAAAAAGAAAAGACAGGCCAGGTGTTCCTGTTGACAAACAAAAGCTACATGGTGGATAAAATACTTGGTGATAGTAAATATACTGCATCAACTGCATGCAGCATTAGATTTTCAAACAATTAACATTCGATAAGCAACTGGACGGCCAGTCGTAAGATCATTACAAGACAGGCTACAGAAGATTGCCCTGCAGAAATTTAGATGTATGTGATATGAGAAAGTGGAAATATCGAGCAACAAAGCAAATTGCTTATAGAAAGGATGCAACTACTAACGATCCAATGATGCACGAAATGTATTGCTCCTCAGTCAAGTTTACCATTCCCCAAATAGCTAGAAAAAAGAATTTGACCAAATTTCTATACGAAGAAACTTTATCCACAATTTCTACCTTGCTGCCGACTCTGAGAAACTTTTGCCTGGCTGCTTCTGCCGTAGCACATGAAGATCTCCACCCGGACAGTACTCCATCACCAAACAAAGAAGCCTGTCAGTGGCAAAATGAGCATAAAGTGTAGGAAGAAATGGATGATCCAGCATCTGAAGGATCTCCCTTTCAGTCTGTGCCCTCAGCATTTTCTTTCTACTCACCAAGAATTCAATGTCCATAACCTTCAAAGCAAATTGGCAACTGGTACCGATGAGTTCTGCAAGGTACACACTACCAATATCTCCACAACCAAGCCTCCTAATCAGCTTGAAATGCCTCAATGAAAGAAGTCCGTGATGCATCTCTACATGGCGGATAGCTACCCATCTTGAATCTTTTGACATATGAGGCCTATTACCATGACAGCTCGTGATACTGCAACTGCTCTCATCACTGATGCCACTGCTGCTACTATACTCACCAATACTGCTCAGGGAGCTCTGAGAACACTCTCCCTTTTCTCTAGAGCTTTCAATTTTTCTGAAAATACCATTTTGATATGTGTTACCAACATTCATAGACTTGTAAGGCTCGACCAAATTGTTCACGAGGACGGGGGGATCAACTCCAGTAAGACCATTTGAAGAGCCAGCTGCAGGAGAGCTGGGCTCAATACCAACAATCTGTTCTTCAGAACCATCAGTTGCCAGGCTTGGTTTGTCTGCAACTGTAGCCATGAGAGTGTGTTCACCATCATCATCTAAGGCAAGGGGACTTTTTGGTGCATAACCTGAGTGCAGATTTTCTTTCTTGATATTATGCTTCTCAGTCCTGTGAACAATCTTTTTCGTACCATGGTTCACTTTAGAAGTATCGGTTTCAGAACCAGTAGTGGGACTGCCAAGTGAAGAAGCTACCAAAACCAGCTTTCGATGGTGGAGCAACTTAGGCCCTGATCGCCTAGGCCAAGGTTGAACTGTCAACTTTGAATCTCCATCCTCCTTGGCTTTTGTTTTAATTAATTTTAATGATGCGTCAAGTGCAATACCATTTGTAGACTCACATTTATTTACAGTGGAAGACAACCTAAGTTCCCTTGTAGATCCAGTGCCCGGAACAAAGCTGATCTCTTCCGAACAGCTTTTGTCCGATGTCTTATCCATATTGCACATTTTGAAGGCATCTATGGTACCATTGCCCCGAACAGTATTTGCTACTATAGAATTTCCAGCCTTTATAGATTCACCTGCCTGAATAACAAGTTTACCATGTGACCTCTTAGGGGTGGAAGTATCAGACGGATTAGATATTCCATCGGATCTTAGCCTCCTCTTCATAGAGGCCATCTCTGAAGCCTGAGAAATGCATAACCCTCTCAATGCCTGCTTCAAAGTAACTGATTCAGAAGTACTAACTCCTGATGTACGTGACAGTCCATCCCTGATTGGTCTTTTTGAGGCATTTTTCCATGGAGGACCAGCTGCGGACTGTTGACAATGGCCAAATTCCTTTGATATATTATCAAAATCCAAAGCTTCAAATAGTTGATTAATTTTGCTTTCAACTGCATAGTCTCGCGATATGATTGACATCAACTGTTTTCCAGCCTTGTTTCCAGGCTTTGAGATGCAGCATTCTGAGCTACTTTTTTTAGAAGCATGAACAGTGCTCATCAATTCTTCAATTTCAGAGATATCAGAAACTGAACCCATCTCCTATATTTCATGCACGAGCAGTGCTACTCTAGTTCAAGTCTGCAAGAAGAATAGGCTGAACAAGAAACAGCAGCATTGCTTGAAACTAGCCTATCTCCAAAGCATCCCCTTGCAAGTAAATCATGTCGAGAAATTCAGCTACATGGTGGGATTTCTCTTTGAAGCCATGGTCTCTGCGAGCACATAAAAAAGGAACTTTCATAGGTCTGGATGGGGCACAGCAGCACCATTAACAGCAAAATCTATCAGCAAATTCCTGCAATAGGTAATTATTCACATTATAATAGAACGCAGTAAGTTGCTTCTATAAAGAAAAAGAACAGAGGGGAAATGAATGAGTCCAAATGACAAGCGTTTAAACCTGAAAATCACCACTTAGATTAGGCATTCATTCAATCTAAGCCAAATTAACCAATAGAGAAAAATAAACAGCAAAACAAAAAAGGGGGAAGAATTCACTACCCAGTTCCATACACAATACCAGATTTACTGGATGTGAGAAATTCATTGCAGCCACCGGATAGTCATTGATTTTTCCCAATCAAATACATAATCTTCTGATCGTTCAATTTAACATATATGTTAAACTTAATAAACTTTTACACAAATACATCAAAACGGAGAGTTCTCAATCGCTGGTTACTAATCTCCAAAGTTGGGGGCAAATAAAAAATATTGAACAATAAAAATATCAAAACTAATTCAATTGTAATTTTTCAGACCTTTGACGTGCTTCTATACAATCTAAACCCTTATCCTAACAAAAACTTCAACTGCAAAAAGAAACCTAGCTTGGGAAGCGGTCTCCAAAATCAACCTTCTCCATCTCAAAAGAAAAACAAAGAGAAATGGTCCAAAACATGCGGAATTTTTCAATTCAATGTGTTCATGCCAATCTAACCGAATTTCTAGAGGGTTCTCCTGAAAGGCGTTCGTGTGTATCTAACCACATACTACATTCAATATAAGAAAGAAAAATATCACAATTGTAATGGTTATTTGCCCCTCCATTTTGAAAAATTTCAAGCAGAAAAGGGAAAAAGGAAAGAAGCAAGAAAAACAGCAAAGGAACCAAAAAAAAAATAATCCTCATAGAAAAAATGCATCAATGGTTCCGATAAAGTTCAAACCATTAGGCTCCTTTGCAGCACGAACCTCAACCTTCACCACATAATACAGAGAACTAAAGCCATCAAACAAGAGAAAATGCAGCACAAATTCATGCATAAGAAGCCTTTAGGTTCCCTGAAAATTTGAGATTCAGATGATACACCAGAATCATTCATCACAATGTCGTTAATGCTAACACAAGAAATCGAATCAATTAATCCAAATAAAAAAAGGGGAAAGAAAACGTACAAATACAACCAGAGTACTTGTCGATGATCGTCACAGCCACAAGTTAATAGATAAACATGCACAACTACTTCTCAAAGCACATAAACTTCACAAAGAAGACCAAACGACAAGGCAAGGCAACAAAGCACATAAACTTCACAAAGAAGACCAAACGACAACCTTCGACTTCACTCCTACGGCACGAGCAATTCAACTACACAGCAAGACCGACTGCGATCCTCTGTTCTACCTAAAACTAGATCCGGAAGACACTCCACCAGGATAAAAAAAGAAAAAAGAACCAAAGAAACAACACCAATATCCCCAAAAGGTCCCGACTAAGAACACGGGACATCTCAAAAATGGCTACGGTACGCTATTCCAAACGCCGACGAACTGAAAGAACATAAAGAAAAATCAAAAGACAGCGAACAGAAATTGGAAGCAACAAAATGTACCTCCCAAGAAACCCTACCTCGACTCGACTGCTCCGGTCAATGACGACAAACGATCATCGCCGGACGGTAGGAAAACACGGGGAAAGAAACAAGCTGCTTGAAGAAGACGAGAGGAAAGGGGGTTTTATGAAGAATGCAGGAGAAGAGAAGGGGGGAGGTAGAGAGAGAGAGTGAAGGAGGAGGAGGAAGGAGAGAAATAAATGAGGGGAGGGGAGAGGTGGAAATGCCGTCACGAGAAGCGAACGCCTCTTTCCTTCCTCCTTTCTCGCTCTCTCACACTCTTTCTTTTCGCTTGCGCAGAAGCAGAAATCTCTCCGTATTAACTCTCAGACGCCCCCTTCTAAAGCGTCGGCCGCTTTCCCTCCGTCACGGCCACGGTGTGGACGCCGGAGCATGAGGCCGATTGGACCAAAACACCCTTGGAGAATTCAGAAGGTCACGAATGCACCGCTTCTCGCGGGGCTATTCCGTTCCCGCCTCCCCTTCCCAGAACGGGGAACGAGCCGCGGCGCCCGTTTTTTTTTTTTTTTTAAATTGGACGGAGAAGGACCTCAGGGAAGGGTTGACATTGACTTTGGATCAGGTCACGATTTTTCCGAAGAAAGGAATTCAGATATTTTGAAGGTGTCCACGGACATGCTCATGAAATCTTCAAAGATGTAGTAAGTTTTAAAAAAGGATCCTGGGCATATCATAGTTTACATTATCTGAAACTCCCTTTTCTTATGGTTGCCAAAAAAAAAAATTATCTATATAAATGATTTTTTTTTTTGTTTGGTTGTATCTAATCACCACAATATCAATATGCTTTTTCTTACATATGGTAGAAATTAAATTTGAAGCAATCTTCGTGTAAGATGAATGTCCCATGCTTCATGTGGATGAAGCGCCACCTGTAGGCTTAGGCAGTGAGCTTCACGTCATGTGGCTAGGAACGCATTCGCTTTAGCTAGCATCCAAACTGGCATCATTTCAAAATTTAAAGTCCAACTGAATCTCCTCGAGACAAATATACACTATTCATTTGTATTCTGCAGCAATGAAACAAAAACAAAATTTCCTTTCAGCGTCATGTTTACAGTTTGAAACGAAACCTAACTTCCTGTAGCAAAGCCAGAAATATTTGAATGAATGAGAGGCATTGACAGTTTCAATTGCAATTTTTAAGGTGTTACTACTGTACTGTACTGACTCCCCTCTTCCTCCTCTCAAATTAACCACTTTCTAGTGTCTCTTTGAAAGTTTTGGAGCTACATACATCTACATCTATGCTTGCAGAAGTGGAATAAAACTGTGACCAGGCCCGGTAACCTGCCCGGCCCGATAATAGTCGAGCCGGGTAGCGAGCTGATCCAATCCAAATTCAGGCCCTTAATGGCGTTGACTAAACGGGTCGGGCCGGCCCGATGCCCAACCCTAATGCAGAAGCGAAGTGTCCCCGTCTCTGCCAACTCCATTTGCTTTGCAGCATGAAGCTACTCAACTGGAGCAGATTCTTTCAAGAATCCGATAACTCGGTCCAGATGCCGTAGTTTTAAATACTTTACGTTGTAAAGGGTAATTTAGTGAGGACAAGGCTCTGGTGGTTCTCTCGCCGTCTCGACGGCCGCCGTAAAAAGCAGAGAGAAGAGGCCGGGAGTCGAGAAGGGCTGGGGCAGCAAATTCCATCCACCGTCCCGTGCCTTGGAGTTATGAGGACGAATGATTTTTTTGGTAGTCGTTGGAAATACCAGAATCGCCACTTTCATCTGAATCTAGCTACTTTTTCATGAAAAACGATTATTTTTCTTCTCTCCCCAACGTATGTTCTTCAACCAAAAAATCTCTATAGTGTTTTTGTGTCCTTAAATATTGAGATGTATTTGGTGTTAATTTGTAAGTTGGGTTAGATGGTGCAAAGCAAACAAACAACTTGTTGTGAAATTTCCTTACACACTTGCTCGAATGTGCAAAGCTAATAACACATTATTTTCCTTACAAACAACAAAAAGCAAAGAGCTTTAAGGGGCATAGCTAGCTGGTCGGACTAGAGGCTTGTAAGAAGTAGGTCTTTAGTTTGATTTTGGTAGGCGCTATGCTCTTGTGTCTTAAGGTAATAGGGCACGACATCGAAGTTGAATGGTGTCCCGTTCTATCACTGACACCGACGCAACTCATGATCCCGGAGGCAGGGAAAATGAGAGGCCTTCGGTCTTCACTTCGGGTGGTGGGAGTGGGATTGACCATCTCGCTCACCGAAAACAAAAAGCAAAAAAGAAGCGATGCCCGGCATTAACAACTCATTTTCATGAGAAAACAGAGTCTCAGCTCTATCCGCATTTCCTAATTGAAGTTGTAGCGTTTTTCTCTTCTACTTGTTGTTTTGGATGCCAATTAACCGGATCACGTGAACTACTGCAACCGGTGGATCTCAACTCGCCACACCCGTAGAACAAGGGAGCTGCGCTGCACTGCATAGGGTTTTGAGACCCAAAATCCGACTAAGTTCCCAAAAGGCAATTTCCTTTTTCACGTGCAACTTGCTGCCCCGTCCTAACTCCTAAATGGTTGGCTGGCTGGCTGCATTTTATAACACGCAGCTACGCTCGATGGCCTCAACCATATGATTTTCTATAGCACCTTCAAGTACCTCAATGTATCTCCTAAAACACTTGAGGCTAGAGATAATAACCACACCTCTTGCATAGATAGACTAATTTGTATACATTTAGCCTTATCTATATGACCTTAAGTGGCTTGATAAGAAATATAGATTAAGAAAATCAATTTTCAAGTTAAATGTGTTTTGTGATCGTTAAAAAGTGCAAGGCTCTTATATATCAACAAAGTTAGTTAGTTCAAAAATCAATAATTTCATGAAAGCAACTTTAATTAAAACATTCGTTACTCTTATATATATATCTTGTTTAAAATAGTTTTTAAATAGCCTGGTTTTTGTTGTTGACTTAAGTGGTTTTGCGGGGCTACTGTCTATAATATTGGCTTCTCACCATTCCAATCATTTGACTTTGAGAACATCTTTTTTAATTAATTAAGAAAGAAAAAAAGTAAAAAGATAGAACAGCTAACAAAAAAAAAACACAGGAAAAGGCAAAAAGAAGAAAAAATTCGGTCTTTATAAATGGAAATTCAAATATGATATGTTGGATGCAGAATGGCGGCGATCACTAAAAGATGGTTTCCACAAGAGCATTAGCAATAGTGTATGTTCTAGCATCACGATCAAACAACTGGCTGCATAGTATGCATAATTTATGATAGTTTTTAACAACACAATTTTTTCTTCTTTTTTTTAGAAATAAAAAACCATCTAATCTAACCATAAAGATAGCTCGTTATCAAAAGTGTCATACCATAAATATTTAGTTATTTGTTTTGAAAAGGACACTATTTTAAAAGATATCATTGACGGTGAACTAGATTTTGGTTCAACATCATGATCGCCAACGGAAGCTGCAGTCGTTTTCGACTTCACTCTCACTGCCATTAATCATAATGAGGAGGGCCTTCGATTCCAAGATTATACGATCAGTACTTTTCATGCACTCATTTCGTGATTTCTTGTTTGATTCTACACGCAAGTAACCTGCAAGGAACTTTAAGAGAATCATGGTCGTCCTATTTTATCTTCACTCCCAATATGTGGAATCACAGTGTAGAACAAGTTCAGTTTGTCGTCCTTTCGTTTTCCAATCTTTCTGTTATAGATCTACCAGCCAGATTATGCTAAGAGAAAACTCCCCACTTCCTTCAACCATGGGTGCCTCAAATGCAAACTCCCCAATAAGTCGGTACAAGTTCATGTTGGGTGTGAGTCAGAGCTGGTGGTTAGGTTTCTACCTTTCTGCTGAAAATTCAATGATGCAATTTCCTTCTTTTAATAGTGATTAATGATGATGCGCATAGAAAAACAGTGTTGGTATTCTTAAATCCGTGAATCGACAACTCAAACTTAAAACTATTAAAGAAGCGACACTTGCTCAACAAATTCCTTAAGCTTTTTATGCCCTTATAAGTTTTACAGAATTATGCATTAATATGTTGAATAAACTTCAATTTAACTTATTGATTCACATTAATAAGACAACAATCACCATTTTCAGGCAGAAAATGGGGAGAACAAAATTCATAAGGTCACAGGAATTGATTCAGATAGAGGGCAAGCGATGTGCAGTGAGAACGATTAAGATTTTCAAACTTTCTTAAATTTTTTCTGAACTCGTTTTTCAAAAGTTTGCATTAAAAGCAAGAAAAATGAAGAGAATAATATTTTAATCGTGGATGGTAGTATCCTTCAATCGTAAAATATGGGATCAGTCAGATTTTATAGGAAGCTTGCTTTAGTCGACAAACCAGAATCGAAGCGAATTGTTTTTTTCTTTCGTATTTACAGAATGCATATATAACTGACTTTATTTATTTCAGCCTATATACACATGCTTTCAAGTGCATTAAGTAGTATTCGACAATATATGGCAGAAATTTCCTCTAGCTAAGGCCAGTTTCTTCTTGGCGTGATTTCATTTGCCCTTCTTTAATGTTCCAGGCTGTCTCGCTGTCCAGTTTAATGTGAATGTTGTAATAAATGATCCTACGAAGTAAATATGCCAAATCCACGAACATGCTATTCTAATTAAAGAAAATGCAATAAAGTGGCAATGCTCTCAGAATATTAGTACTCTGGTTGAGCCTTGAATTTTGTACTAATGGTTTAAAAGACATCATGGTTAAAAGATCAGGGCCAGCAGGTCTCTCACACCAAAGTGATGTTCCTTTTCTCTACAAAAGCAAGATAAAAGTTTTGACTGAATAACAAGAACATACTTAAGTTTTGATTTCTTTCATTTAAGATCTCATGTTTCTCACCTAATCAAAGCAGTTAAATGAAGGAAATCAATATTATGATTGGTTTTTGTTATTTAATAAAAACTTGAGCTGTTTTTGGGGGAAAAATTCCTTTCATAGACAATAGTTGTTTGTAGTTATATATATATTTCTTTCATAGACAATAGTAGTTTGTAGTTATACACACACACACACACACACACACATATATATATATATATGTTCTTCTGCTGCTATTAGTATGATGTTATAAATGCTCCACCACATTAAAAACTGTGGCGCCTTTGTCAACAGGAGCACAAACGAAGAGTAGTTCAATTTAAGGTGATTCTTCCAGTCTATAGGGCCCCAAGGACAGGTCCATCTGCAATAGTTACCTGCCTCAAATGCAGCGGAAAAGGAAAGTAGATTTCCATATTTTTCGTGTTTGGATTCGGTCTAGATCAAGATGTTCGGCGGATTTCCAGGTTTTCTACGTGTTTCAGGATAGCAGAATATTGAAATACGTAGTTCAAACCTGGAGAAAAAGGTTTGATAATTATTTTTGGCCTTAGAGGACGCTGTTCACTTAATGTGCTTGACTCATCTTGATGACTGAGACAAGCTGCTGCTGCGGATCACAACGTTGATAAATTGATTCATCTAAGTAGGTTTACGTTCCTATTTGCACATTGAAAGTCATGTAACTAACATTCCAAATTAAACATTTTGTTGATGGAGGCAAAATTCTGGTATCACACTTTTCTCTCACATGAAGCATTTTTTTAATTTTTATTTTCAAAATTGTGTAACTACCTGAAGGAAAATTGGGACAAGAGCTTGTTGATCAGCTTATTTATCAAGCTTGCTTGAGTTTCTTTGCTTAATCAAGTTGGGCTCTGTAAGTTGGTGCCGACGATGTAACTTAATGAAACAAGTTTTTAACAAAACCTGTATTCACAAAAGCAATCTTTTTATGTGTCATATTCCAAACGCTACCTAAACTATGTTGGGAAATTTGAACTATGCATGATCTTCTGCTTTCATAATCTTTGTTTTGAATAAAATCAGTGCTATAAGAATCGGATAGCCAAACTGCCGCTTCGTAAATGATCTAATTACTGAACAAGCAGCAACATTATTTATACATATAGTTTTGAAGCGATCAATTAGTTGATCGAAAACAAGAAAAAGACTTTGGAAGCATTTAAAAGAATTTTTAAAACACGGTTGTATCTCTAGCGATCGAATCGAATCAATTTCAATTTCATTTGATGAAGCAGCCAATGTCAGCAGATTTTTACCGCGCTCCGCTCGGGCGAAGGTTCGAGACCAGCAGTAGTTAAGTTCCTCCTCTTGAGGTGGTCGATAATAATTCTTGATTCATGATTCCCATGGAAGATGCCACAAACATTTTAAATCTACGTCCACTTACAAGTTTCTAATAAAAACATCAGAATATCAATATTTCATAAAGTTGGCAAAGTTCTTCGACTCCCTGAATTCATGAAATTGGTCAAGGTTTTCCAACTGCCAAACAGGAATTGAGGACAAATCTTGGCATCCGACGAGCACAGCCGAATCATAAATTCAGATTAAAATTACCAGCAGTTTGATTGGAATGAAATTCCATAGTTGTGAAGGGCTTCTGCATGAGCTCTGCAGCTTAATGCCATTATGAAGAGACCCCACACCACCATATTCAAAGAAATATATATATATATATATATATATATATATATATATATATATATATATATATATATATATATATATATATGTGGATTCACAGTTTGCATATCTATTACGGCCTCCGTCGTAAGGCTTTATTAATGTTTCAACTACATGGAAACACGAAAAGTGATACTTTCGATTGGATCCGGATCTTGGCAAGTATTTGGACTCGTTGTGGGATTTTTATATAATTGGAGGGGAGCCAGATCAGACCTGGACTTGTTTTGAATCGGGCTGACTTGGATAAATATATGTGTCAGATTCCAACTCGATGAAAGATATATAGATGCGGTGTGTCAGTGGGGAAATGTCAGACCGGGCGGCGATGTTTTGTGGTTCGTTTCAAGTTGGAATATGCTCCAAGACAATTTAAAAGTTCAAAAACTCATTCATACTATTATAATCTGTGGATCCACAAAATCAGACCCGCCAAGGGTGCTACTGGTTTGGGTACATGAGGTCGGTATGCATTAAGGTCGCAAACGGAACAAATATGATACAGAATGAGATTGGTAAAGATATGTTACCACCCGGCATAGGTTGATGTGTTAATAAAATAATGTTTAAAAATTGATTTTGAATGTGTAGTTGATCTTTCTTAATGTCAATAGCATTGGGATGGACTGCACGAGTTAACCCGTCACGCAAGACGTACTTTTTCCCCTTAGATTTAGCCTTCAAGTTTTCAAAAATACAAGTTGGGTGGTAGACATTGTTTGCTTTTTATCTACGGACCGAAACTGCGAGGAACTAGGTTTAGCTTGGCTGTCCATGCTATTCGAACCAGTGACTAGCCAAACCTTGACTGCCCATGCCACTCGAACCAATGACTAGCCACCTATCAGCCATTGGCGAACCCCTTTGGGTCAAGATCTTGAGCAATTATGTAAATGAACATGAAATGGAACCAAATTGTGGTTTGGAGGTTGATTGACCTTCAACGAGCTGCATCATTTTAGCCAACAGAATTGTTTGTGAGTAATCAAGTCCTTAAATCTAGCACAGTTGATGTCAAACTCGCTCCTCGAAAACGATCTCCATAAGCCTTAACATGTCTACATTCTTGTCATTAGGTGTCATATTGGAGTCTTTCGGGTCACCTCTCCATACTTTGATTCTATGTTTTAAATTTTGTATAGTTTTTATCATATATAATAATGTAGCCCCAACTGTAAGCCTGTAATCGATGTCATTAAAGCATGCCGCATTATTATGAGGCCGCTACAAGGACATAGTTACCGTTGGAAGCAAAAGAATAAACAAATATATACGACCAAACTTTCAAAACGGAAAAGAAAAGCAAAGAAAGAATGAGAAAAGAAGAGGGTTCACGTCATATGCTCAATAGTTTGCGTTCAACACACTTTCCGATTATCATCGGTTTATAAGGAAAAGCATTCAAAGTGAAAAGTCCAGTTACAATGTTGCCATGACATGCAGGGTCCTGTTGCATTTCATCTCTATGGCGATGCGTGGGTGGTTCAAAAAATAGACAAATATTGCATTAGAATCGAGTTATAACTGATTTCAGCTTCAACCTCTTTCTTTTTTTGTTTTTTGAATTAGTGTTGAAACTAAAATCAAGTTTGGAGTTTCAGATCGTCCAATACAGTCACACTGCTCTGCGCTATATCCATACAATAGTTGTAAACCTTCAGATCAGAGCGTACTTGGCCTAATGTCATCCAAATTGACCAACAAAGGGTTTTTTAAAATTGTTGAGAGCGAGAGAGATGGCAGAGTGAGCGCCATTATCGGCTCCCCACATGGCTCGTCGCCCACTCTGCCGGCCCGCGCCCTCGCACTCACAGGGATCCGAGCTTCTCCTCAACCCCAGAGCTCCCGCTCCGGAAAAAGAAAACTTAAAAAGGAGGGGAGAAGAAGAGGCAAGGTAAAAGGAAGGAGGAGGGACTTCCCCTGCTCGCCTCTTGGCTTTTCGCCTACCATGTGATGGGGACTTCCCCTGCAACCCAACCTTCATCCAAAGGCCCCAAAGTCAATCCCCCTGTACCGAAGTGTTCGACCAAATGCCTCAACCAAGCCCCCACCCTCTCATCCTCTTCCTCCTGCTCCTCCTCTACTGATGGCACCTTAGACGAAGATCCCCTCAACATAAGTTTTGGGTCTTCGTCAACCGTCACCACCACCACCACTAGCACCACAGATATCAAGTGCAGTACCAGTAGTAGTACAGCAGCCGCCGAGGACGGCGCCAGCGCCTGGCGGTGCCCGCCACTGGCGATGAGCGACCTCCGGTTCCTGCGCCGGTTGGGGAGTGGCGATATAGGGAGTGTGTACTTGGTGGAGATGAAGGTGTCCGGGGCGGTCTTCGCCGCAAAGGTGATGGACAAGCGGGAGCTTGTGAGGAGGAATAAGGTGGGAAGGGCGAGGACGGAGAAGGAAATCCTGGAGGCCGTGAGCCACCCGTTCCTGCCAAGATTGCATGCCGCCATCGAGTCCGGCCGGTGGTCCTGCCTCGTCACTGAATTCTGCCCCGGCGGGGACCTTCACGTCCTCCGCCAGCTCCAGCCGGCCAAGAGGTTCGATGAGGCCGCCGCTAGGTACGTCCTTCTCTCTCTCTCTCGCTCCCTCCCTGTGCGCTTTGGATCCTGCGCTGAAATTACTGCGGTCGGGCTTACCGATATTACCATTATCTTATTCTTACTTGAAGTTGGCGGTCATTCTTTTCCGTGCAAGCAATGTTATCAGAAGAAGAATAATTACAGTTACGTGAACATGGTCTTAAACGGGGCCCTTCCTGTAAAATAATCCCACACTTTTTTTCCAGCCACAGCGAGGAGAATGATGATGGTGGTGAATCTTGACCATCCCAGTTCCCACCATGATAACCATGACGATGGTTGTCATTATCATCACCCCGTCGCCCGAGGCTTTCTCCCTACTGAATGATTACCAGGCAATATTGGTAGCCATTTCCTTCATCGTGACGGATGTTAAGATCAGGAACATTCCGTAGTTTTGGGCTTTTCTGTGATGGAATGGTGACCGTGTCACCAACATAGAGGAGAAAGGAAAATGTTTTCTTAAAAATGAATTGAAAATCGTATGGCTATTGCTCTTGCTTCATATCAAAAGTGTAGGATGGCCTTGAAGAATGAAAGCAGCCAAAAAATTGCATGGTGGATAGGTTATGAACCCAATTGTTCCTCTTTCTTCTTTTTTGTTTCAAATCTGCGATCAAGCCAGGAGGAAACTTCTTCGTTGTTAACCATACTTTTGGAGGTACTCAGTTAGCAGAAATGTTCGAAACTCTTGTATCAACATAATTCTGCAGCGTTGTGAACTCGTGAATGCTGAGACTTGATGATGACAAAAAGGTTTCCAGTATAACATGAAGCGTATCCTTATGGACCAGTGTTTCTCTGTCCAAATAGCAAGAGAATGCTTCTGCAATGGAAAACGAGACAGAATACCTTAATTCATGCATGAAGAAACCAGCCCTTTTTCGTCCATATTGCATTAATTTCTGGGAAACCGCACTAGCTTGTGAAGCAATACCTAATTGCTGCCTTTTGTCAACCAAAGAGTGATATAATTCAAACAGATGTTCAATGATCATTATAAAATGTGCTTTAGTACCATGTTGCCATCTAAACTAGATGGTAGGTGAATATGAGCTCTAAAGATAGGTACAATTTTCATTAGCCTTGCAGAAGCCTGCTTTGGTTAAGCGGCCGTGTTCGTAATTTGAAATCTGAAGTCATTTTTTTTTAATTATTAGTTCACAGCAACGGGGCAAATTCCGAAACATCTTTGACTTTCAGAAAACTTTCTGAATGGTTCGGATCCAGGTGTGGTTAAGTCAATTGGTCCAGGTATTATCTGGCCTAGTTGTACATCTACCTTTACTTGCATGATTCATGCGTCCGGCTTAACCCGCCGAGACAGTAGGTCCAGGTGGGTCGCATTGGGCCTTGTAAAATAGAAACAGAAACTGGCTACACCCGGTTGGCTCCTTACACGCTGGGTCCAGACAGACCCAGATCTATGGCAGAGGTCTTATTTAATGCATCCGTGATAACTTCACGATGTACATCAATACGGTATGTTTGGACTGCCTCGCTTTCCGGGCAACTGCATTTAAACTCCACGCCTTCTTTTGTGCAGAAGCATGCACTAAAATAGAATTTTCTGAAATTGCCATACTCATCTGTGTGTGTGTGTGTGTGAGTGCATGTGCATTCACTCCATAGTCCCTGTAATCATTTTTTTGGAGTAACTGTGGTTACGTCGGATGAGAAACGTATTAGAGGTGAGCTTTAAGGCCAGAAGAACCTTCAAGATCGGTGTAGACGAATTCCACCGAGTTGAAATTATATGTAGTAATTAACAACCAGAGTATCTATGGTGGTGCTTTTTGCTTGAATCCAGAGACAGCAGATTCGAGGAATTCACGAAGCGATTCGCAGCGTGCGATGGCATCAAGTGCCTCTCAAATCCGTCTACAGTCTTTTAACAGTTACAGCAGAAAATCTTTCAAGGGAATCGTCTTCATTTTATCTTCTCCGCTGGGCAACATGTGAACTCATCTGCTTAAACCAATCTCTTACATATATTCACGTTCTGAATCAAAGCCAATCTCAAACAACAGGAGATCACAAATTTCTATATTTTGTTTTTGAAGTTTTGAATATTTGATCTCTTGGCTTTGGATTGTAGATTCTATGCTGCGGAGGTGGTCGTGGCGCTGGAGTACGTCCACATGTTGGGGATCGTGTATCGTGATCTAAAGCCGGAAAACGTGCTCGTGAGATCGGACGGTCACATTATGCTCACAGATTTCGACCTCTCCCTGAGATGCGACGCTCCGACTTCCGCCACCTTTCTGCTCTCCGGCCCCTCTTCCGGTCCCAAGTTCGGGTCCGACCAGAGACGCTTCCCGGCCACCTCATGCATACTCCCCGGCTGCATCGTCCCTGCAGTCTCCTGCTTCCACCCCATGCGCCGCTGGAAGAAGCGCTCAACCAAGAAGTCCGTCCCCGACGTCGTCGCCGAGCCCGCCGACGTCCGTTCCATGTCATTCGTTGGCACCCATGAGTACCTCGCGCCGGAGATCATCTCCGGAGACGGCCACGGAAGCGCGGTGGACTGGTGGACCCTCGGCATCTTCGTCTTCGAGCTCCTTTACGGCGTCACCCCCTTCCGGGGTGCCGACCACGAGTCAACGCTCGCTAACATCATCGCGCGAGCGCTCGAGCTCCCCACCGGGGATGCAGCCGGCTCCGTGTCGAATGCGGCTCGGGAATTCATCGCCGCTCTGCTGGTGAAGGAGCCGGAGAAGCGGCTCGGCTCCACCTTGGGCGCGGCAGCCGTGAAGCGTCACCCTTTCTTTGATGGGGTTAATTGGGCGCTGTTGAGGTGCGCCACCCCGCCGTATGTGCCGCCGCCGCCGTCGGCCTCCCGCGCAGCTGATAATGCGGCGAAAGACAGCAGTTCGGATAGCAACGTACCATATTTCTAAAGACCTCTAGTCTGCAGCTAGCACTGTCTTTTGACTATGCAGCAACCCTGCATAGCAGCTGGCTTTTCCTATTCTGTGCCGTGAATATGCATAAGGCAGGCATGTGATACAGTAGAACCATTAGGTTTCAGTATGCCACCAACTTTCTTTCTGCCGCTGCTGGTGGAACGGCTGCAGTCATTCATCTCGTTGATTGCTTAATTTGCTTAGTGACCAGCTGACTGTTGTTTCTTCACCCTTCGTTTGGAAGTTCCAATGAATGACTTGGTTGCACTTGCTCCATGATCCAAGAATCATGAATTTCTGGCTACCCAACTTCTATATTTGTTTTGTTTTTTTTTTCCTTCTTTTCTTTTCTTGGATTTGCATGTGAGAAACTGTAGGAGATCGCTGTTCTGCACTTTGCCTTCTCCAAAGAATCATTTTCATGGCCTTGGGTGCACTTGATGATTTGGCTTCTGTTAATTGAATCGGAACAGTGCTAGCTGCACGGGTTTTAAAAATAGCACTGCCGAGCAGCAGTAGCATGAGTTAAACTGATCGATGATATGGTGCTCCTTATACACGAAGAAGAGCTAGTTGTGGTTGTTGATGATGACCATGATGATGTTGATGATAATTATGGCGGCAACTGCTTTACGCTCGGGATGCATGGTGCTATCATAACCACAAGCAGTTCTTCTGACCATGGATATGCTCGTTCATTATCAATTCCTATTTGCACATGTTCGCCATATCATTGCTTATTTTATGTCATTGCATCAGCCATGATTGAGTGGTTGCAGAAAATTAAGAAACAAAAGGAATCTTTATCTCTCTTGCTCTCTCTTCTCGCTTTCCAAATTCTGAACCGTGAGCAGTCGGTTACCGACCCGTCACAGCCATACAATCAAAACGCACAGAATAAGCCGAATAGAAAAGCTGACAATCTTTCGGATCCAATATTCTTGAAATCTGATTTATCTGACATGGCTCTTATGAACAAAACTCGTACTTTTTTACCGGGAAGTTCATCCTCTGCAATTACTAGCTTCTTCCCCGACAACTTGCATTCGGGATCTGGGTACCGGAAACCGGTTATATAGCATGGCATGGCACCAAAGTGAAGTCGACTAGCGTCCGCAGCTTCATCTGCAAGTGAAAATTTTCCGACAATTAAAAAACAGAGCTGGCGTTAATTTCATTAGGAAACGAAAAGCATGTAGATAATTTATTATTTGAGGATACGTTAATTTTAGAAAAATCACTTCATTCACGTTTTTTAGTGCTGCCAAAAATACTTTCACAATTGTTCTTATAGATGGTTGCGTTTCTTATCTGTGGTTAACCACATACCATAATCACAAATAATGTCTGGAGTTAACGGCAAGGTTTTTCTTAGACATAATATGGTGAGCTTGAAAAAAAAGGAGAAAAATATGGTAAATTTTTTAAAAATTTAAAAAACTAAAAATAAGGGAAAATAAAATAAGTGAGAATTAATAACACAAAGATGAGAAGATAAGTTAATTTGCAACAAATAAAAAATTGAAAATGAAAAAAAAACCTGTTTGACACTAAAAACTAAAAAAATGAAAAAACTAAAAAAATGAGTTGAAGACACATTAAAAACGTGTTTTTTTCGTTTTTGGTGTTTAAAAAAAAAAACACATTTTTTAAATGGCTAATTAATTTATTAGGTTTTTTTGCATTTTTTAAAAAAAAAAGCGTTTTCTGTGACTATACATACATAGAGGTAGAAAGAAGCGTTTCTAAGTTTATGAGGTCCATGATTGCTTCAAATTATAAATTCATAGATTTGATGCAACATGTTTTTGTGAAAAGTTCTACACTTTAATCTATGGTTCATCAAACGAATTATTAATCTTGGGTTGGATTTAAGATTCACACTTAGATCCTCTTAATGACAACCGATCCATGATTTGGAAAAGGAAGGGATTGATCTCAAATTAAAGTAGATGAAAGGGAAAGGAACCCTCAACATATTAGACATTAAATACTCTGAATCTTGTTGTCGTTTGATCATTGGGTGAAAGCACCCAAGATCTATGATTGGCAATACAAGAAGAAACAAAAAGTAACAAGGCTTCAGCATGATGGTAAAAAAATTATACACTTGAAATTTTGCACACGAGCTTAAGTTCTTGTTTCAAAATTGGAGAAACAAGTATTATTTTAAGATATTGGCGCGGGGCTTTTAATTTTTTAAAAGAAAAGGCACATGAATCCTGTGCTCAAGAAAGGCAAACTTGATAAATACTCCAACAATTGATAAAAGGAAAAACACAACTAACAAAAGTAAAGTTCGGCGAGAAAGATGCGTACACGCATTTAATGGACCAGAAGTCAATTTCTTCTCGGGATCTTTTCTCCTTGTTTTAGTAACTAAAACTTTCAGTTACTTTGCAGAGTGCAGGAACCCAATGGGTCATTAATTGCTTGAGCTGCTTCCAAGTTTTCAGTTGGGCGGAGTCCGCGATCGGGCAATTAAAGTTCATAATAATCGACCAGGCAATGGCAGATTTTCAGGTTGACATCTTGCGGTTTTCTTACGTTGAAAGATACACGACGTCAAGCTTACTGAAATAGATGTTCATGTAGATTAGTAATCTAGTTGATAGATGTTCATGTACATTAGTAATCTAGTTGGTCTTCATGGTTTGACCTGTGATCACAATTAGGTTCGCGTATATGAAGGTTTTACCACTCATTATTGCCGTTTACCATGATTCTTCATCAGATCTAAGTCTGAATTAGAGGTGCGTATCGCTTGCAGGCCTCATTTGTTAGTTTCTTGAGAGCTGGCAACAGCTGCCTATGATTTTTCTCCACGGTTTGAGAAAAGAGAAAAATTTTCTCAGTTACGCAGCGGACACACTGCCATTCGCCAACTAGTGGCAATATATTTCTGCAAGCTGATTCGACATAAATGATCAGAGAAAAAGAAATCTGTCTGAAACAGCAGGGGAAGTTTCTGTACGTCTTATACGATTATTATTGCCGCCATTAATTACCATCATTAATATTTGTCTTTATTCTACTCTGGAGTTGCCAGTCATTCGTTTAGTGTAAGTAATGTCATCAGTACAGGAAGAAGAAGATAAATATTAGTTTTAAGCAATCGTGCTGAGTACGTGCGCTTTGGATCCTGAGCAAAATTACCGTCTTCACTTTTCGTTATAAAATAATTCTAGTTAATTGCATAGACAGCCAACCTTCTAACGGAATTTACAAAGACCGTCCCCTCTAAATATATTTAAACAATTCGCCTCGGTCCTTTGCTGTATCTGTATTAGGTAGAGGCTTTTTGGAAATCTGACCGTACTGGGTCCCTCTCGGGCCCCAAACTCAACCTGATCAAGAGTTTAGGCTATAGTGTTCGAGCCTAGCTCGAGACCGGGCAGGGCCCTGGATTGAGCTAAAATAAAGAAACCTTGACTATCTATTGCATTTTCTTAAGGTTGTTACATTTGAATGTACCATTAAAATCAAATTATAGTAAGAAGGAGTAGGAGTTAGATTTGACCCAATCGAGCTGGTATTGGTCAAATTGTTAAAACCGATCTGCGTTTTAGTTGAACATCTTAGTTGTAGTGTTAATAGTTACCGACGGTCTTTTTTCTTTTCAACATTCATTGAACGCACTATATGTTGCAAACGATAAAATTTTCTTTACCACAATGGTGATGTTTATCTATCATGATCTTCAATAAATTTTATACATGTCACATACTAAAGATGCGATATTCTGCATTAATGGTCATATACTCCTTGTTGCGCCCTTACGTAATTTGCCATAATCACTCTTTTACATTAGTCATGTTAGCTACTTCAATCTGGGCAAGCTAATAGTTGTATGGTAGCTGCTAAAGGAAGGATGCTTCACGTAATTCTACTTAGTCAAAATTTGAGACAAAATCTCATCGATTCTTTGAAATTCCTAGCTGGATTTGGCATGAACTTAGACCAGAAAAATGAGACTTCTCCGACCGAGAAGACATTAGCAGCACATACGACGGATCAGTATCACGTTCAATCCAAACGTGTAAGAAATATTTTTTGCGTTAATTAAGAAATTTTACACTTGGATTTAGAAATCCGTAAGTTCAAAATTAAACGAGAGATCAATGGGTTTGAAGTAGGAAGCTCCATCCTTTTGTTCATTTATGTAAAGCAATAATATCAGAGCACAAGTTTCATCTCCCTTAAATTAGAGACTTGCATGAGATTAATGCTTACTGAAGGGAAAAAGTATGCCAAAGGAAGGAAATGCCAAAAAATAACACACACATATATATTAACAACATAATACAAGTAAAATTGGATGTGAATTGTACCTTTTGGTGCACCAAAATTATATAGACCTTCTTGTATGATTGGTCATAAGCCATCACTCGGCTTCTTTACCCAAGTTGAGCAGTCTTTCCCTGCGAGATTGAACAGGGCGTGCTTCAATTAAGCTTCATCGATGTTGGGACATGGGAGTCCTCTTACCTGCCTCCCACTCTTCAACTGGCCAGAGTCGACCTCATATGATGAACTTGAGCTAAGACAGAACCTTAATCACTGTTGGTGCGCCTTAGCTACTCGTCGGTTTCCAAATCCCTTGAAGCCATCGCACCCGCCTTTAGTTTGCCTTAAACTTGAAGAGACGACGAACAGGTATGCATGAGAGTACGTAGCTATGTATATATAGAGGATCTTCATATACATAATCGTCTAACTCGATTCCTGACTAGATCTAAGGGACGTAACTATTTATAATCCTCTTTGGGAAATCAGCTTCATTCCAACTGTCATATTATTCTTTTATATGTACATGACTTAGATTTCATATATACAGCAAGTTGTGCAAAGTAACACGTGTTAGCTGTAATATTTTTTGTTCAGCTGATTAGAAAGAATTATCTTCTCGTTCTCTTTCTAGGTCTGAGCTTCGGATCCTGCGACGCCATTAATCGCTATCATTATCTTCGGTAATTACCGGGATCTACAGTCGTCCGTAACGTGTAAGCAACAAGCAGCAGAAGAAGGAAAAAGAACAGTAATAGTTTAATCGGACGTGCTTGTTACGTGCGCTTTGGATCCTGCGTTACGTTGCCGTCATCTTGTCGTTATCGGCATTATAAAAATGCTTTTACCATATTCTACTGGGGATCGATGGCCACTTTTTCACGCTTAATAAATTACTTAAGACTGTTCGAGATGAATAGTTAAGTTAACCCTAACGAGGTCGCACCGGAGCGCCGATTGTCGACTTCCGATAATGGATGATGATGATCATGATCCCCATAATGTCTTCATGGTCTTGCAATTAAGGACGTTTAAAGTTTATTGGCCTCCAAATTCAATTTTTGTTTCTGCTTAACCCTGTAATTAAACGAGGGCACTTCCAGTTCAATTGAAAGCTAATTTACCCGAATTTAATATAACAAGTGGTTGAAGTTATTTTGTTTTCTTGGTAGTTAATTGCTATCGACATATCCAATGGCCGGTCAGTAAGAAAAGACAAAAAAAGAAAACAGTGGCAAATATAAAGAACATTGAAGGCGTTTAATTTCTCTTTTCTAAAAGAAAATGGAAAGATAGGTGCCTATTTGGAATTAGACTTACCAACGTGGCCCTTGATGAAATTTCAACTCTCTCTCTCTCTCTCTGCGAGGGCGCGCCAGTTTTCTTGCTTTGCGTGCCCTTTGGACCCTGAGTGTCCATTATCACTGTTCTTCCTGATTCACCAGCATATCATATTCTACTGGGAATTAGCACAGAAAGAAAAAATAACAACATTGCAATTGTCAACTCTGGAATGAGGGACCAGGCTCATGTCAAGCACTTGGTACAGAAAATCTTATCCTACGAAACAATCTTATCATGAAGACCATGTTCCAAATCAAACTATCCGCCATGGCTATCTCCACAATCACCACCACCACCCATCATATTTCTTGCACTTATTTCCTTCCTATCGGAGCCTTCTTGTCATTATGTGGAAGCCTTGCAGATCTTCACAATGATAATGTGATCACTTTCCTCAGAACGAAAACCATTGTCATCATCTTCACTGTCGATTTACGGCGCCTCCCTCTGTCATCCTCATTATCGATTTTCGCAAACCTCTCTTTCGTTACGCAAACGCTTTGGATCCCCAGTGTAATTACTGTCGTTGTCAGTAGGAAATGCTCCCGCATTATCTTATTCCACGTTGGGATTAGTAATTTTCTTTTGCGGGGTACTGCAATCAATAGAGAAGAATAATATACACTGTTGAATGAACAGGGCCACTCTGAGATGATGGGCTCGACTCGTTAAAAAATGAAGTCGCCGGGCAATTTACTTGGATAAATTTTCTTACCAAGAAGATGACAACCATGCTCGTATATTGCGTGATCTGTGCTTCTTCATAACAATCATAATGACGAACGCCTTCATCATACGATGAATGGTGCGTATCATCGCCGTCTACGCTTAATTATGTGCCCCTTAATTTATAGTCATCATCATCCTAATCACCATTACGATCACATAGCGCAAGATTACTATTGTGAGATGTTCATTTATGATTTATGATGCACACACAATCTTAAATATTTTTTTTGGGGTCGGCTGCATTTGAATCCTTCATCAAGCCATGTGATTTGGCAACGATTAAACGGGCCGGATGCTTGATTACATATGGTTAATTAATCAAGTATCCATGGATTCAAGAGCAGCCCCAAATCCCGTGCTCTTAGATCATGTATCTGTGGCAGCCCAGCTAGAATAGCAAATCAGGATTTCAAGTTTTGAATTTTAAGCTTCACATTCTCTTATCCATATTTTGATAACCATGCAGGATTTTGCTGTGAAAATATGCAAATCGTTTGAGATGTATCAATGAATTACGACGGCTTAAGTTTGAAAAATTAATCGATAGGAAAATGGTGGCAAGATTATAATCACATACATACAGGGCGCAAAATATTATAATTCGGATGACATCACGACCAGCTACCATGTGCATCCAATTAAGAATTCATCCACGCACAGATGCTTTGTTCGAGCAGAAGAGACTGAATAGCTTGTTTTGTTCAGTGTCATGCCGACAAGGTCGAATATAGAACTGCGGAAACTACAACTACATGATTAAATCTTTGTTATTTGAGCCAAAAGTGTTCTTAAGTCAACTGGTTGTGGGAGCAAGCTCGATCTTTCTCAAGTCAGGTTTATCAATAATAATCTTAGTGTTTCTCCCTCAGCCGAAATTCAGTTTAAACTAAAATATGAACTAGATAAATATACATCGCCCAGATCATGTGCGGCATTCATAGTAACGTCTTTTTCTTTTCTGTTGAATTAACGTTCACTTAATGTAGAACTATTATATAAAAACAACTTGAAATATTATTCCTTTAAAGGACTGATTTCTAGCTATTGTTTTGCCTTCTATGATGGGCAAAAACAGTAAATGAAGGGATTTGAGAAGAATATTCCTCCCCCAGCTGGGGAACGGTCACTCAAAGGGCGCGGTGCCATTAATAGACCAAAATGGTTCGTTGGTTTGTGTTGTTTTTTTCAGCATGCATGAACAGGATAGCACTTAAGGAGCCTTTGATTTCCTGAGACCGCCGCGATTACAGATCTTGGTTCATGATTTCATATGTTTGATCCATAATGAGAATATGAACACTTTTTTCTGACAATGTAATGAATTACATTATACATTTGGGATCACTGCGTCTTCAAATTTATTGGCCTCAAATTTCATAGGACTTGCGATTCGTGGACTAATTGAGAGATATTGAGAATTTTAAATCCAGGACTATGAACTTAAGATGAATCTTGCCTAATTAAGATTAGACCCTTAAATCTAAGGTCTGGGCAAATCAAATGCCCCCCAAAGCTTCCTAAACTATGCGCAGAGCTTTACCATTTGATTGGTTTTCTCTATTTGGGAAAATTACTTCATCTTCCAAAGTCTTCATTTCACGCTGAAAAATAGGTCTAGCTCGAATATCAATATGCGTTTTAATTTCTTTTAACAAATATACAGGTAGTGCCAGCCAGAATGAAAAAAAAATTCATGCTTGTCGAACTCTTGGCCTTTTCCCAGCTTGAAAGTCCTGCAACCCCATAAGCTATAGAATCTCTTGGCAAAGGCACAAGCTTATGAAATTGAAAATCATAATAAGAAATGCATAAACTGGAAGTTGGTATATTTCAGACCATCAATTCTTGGAATTAGGCAGTATTTGATTGTACCGGGAGTCGACATCCAATTTTAAGGCGATCTGCCAACCAATTTCCTTACTTCGTTTTAGAAGGTGATGATGAGTGCTCAACGTGTTAATTAAAAACACCCATCAGTGCTCAAGAATTGATGCCAAGTATGACGACTCTGATGATCCAGTATTAGGTTTCTACTAACGAATGAGCGTAGATTACACTGAACTGGTCATAAATCAAAAGAATTTTTTTTTTAAAAGAGTTGGCAAATTAAACTAAAACAAATCCACTCACTCGCTACCATCAAAAGGAACTAATCTCTTGCTTTTGCTTTCCCTGGAGAGCGAATCATTTATTTCTTGAAAACCAACATTGCTAAGACCTTGTCTTTAAGTTTATTGCGAGAACTTTGGATAGCCAATTAACTATTTGTGCTTTGCATTTCTTTTCTGATCTCTCGGTTTAGTTTTAGGAGAAGACCAGTTTCATTAACAGAGCCGATGCACTAACTAAGTCACCAGGTGCCAATAATATAGGGATAAACCCAGAAAAGCAATGATAAAAGGAAGTTGAGACTCTTTAATAATCTAATACTAATTAACAGTTTCTTCTCCATGTTTTTCAGTAAATCATCTACCTAAAAAGACAAACAGCACACTAGCATATACAGTAGTGATCTAGTAACTAAGGGGCCATTTGGCAACAGTAACACATTGTCCCTGTCTCATAAATGCATTCCCAAAAACAATAATAATAATAAAGCAACAGATTAATAGACCAGTGACTGTTGGTATGATTCAGAGTCACAAGCCTACGCCCCTTACATGCTTAAGAGAGCCTTAACTTTCACAAAGACATTTGAGAGGAATCATGCCGTGCATTTTCGTTATGTAACTCGCATTTTCGTTATGTAACTCATGATCTATTTGTCTCCAGTGGCAACCAGGGCCCCAAAAAAGTTCACATTGTTCTTATTCATGCTCTCCTGATCATTGGAAAAACCAAAGAAAAACGATTCACGTTCTTAGGTGGTGTACGAAAGAATTCGCTTCTGCTAGACAGCGCTCAAAGTTAAAAAAAAAAAAAAAAAGTTCATGCAACATGAGTGCTACTCGGAACTAGTTCCCAAAAAAGGAGTAGTTGCTCGTTTGATCATCCATACATTTTTTCTTTTTCTAATTTCAAGCCGGAAGGCAAGGTAGATGCTTCCCGAGTATTAGAGGTCGTATCAAAATATCCTTTTTTGCCCAATGGACATCTCAGATGATTCGGTTCATAAACTGATTTTTACCAAAATAAATTTGGTAAAATCAGTGGCCCCACTAATTTGGTTGATCAAAAGCTGATTTTCACAACAATGCAATTTGTACCACCACGTCACGTCATTTCATAAAAAGTACTCAACTGCAAACAGTAATTTGCAATACTTAAAATAAACGAACACATTTGGCTTTGAAGAAAAAGGGAAAATATCAAATCTAAAACCACTCAAGAAAATTATGAATGCAAACGAACAATGTTTATTTTACCTTTGATTTTTTTTTTCCAAAAAAAAATAAAATCACGAGTAAATACTTTAAATCGATTTGTCCACAAATTGTATGTTTTCTCTATGCCTCCAGCTTTTTCGACATATTACATCTAAAGCAAAGTAAATTACTACGACAATATCCCTTCTTGAAACGCTCGGTCTCTTCTTTGTGAGAGGTAAATGATGGTTTTTCATTTGTGAGGCTTTTTTACTTGCAAATTGTTTTTTAAAAATTTAAGCAGTTATTTACAACTTTTGTAATTATTTTTCAAACATTGAACATTCACTGGCTTTCAATAAATACATGACATCAAACCAGGTTGAGCAAATTTCTCATTTATCAGCAAAAGGTGAGTTCGGGTGAAATTAGCGACTTCTTGTTTGGACGCTTCGTTGATCCGCGGTTTGGTTTGAAGCTTTCATGAGACATTGCAATTTAGGAGAGAACAGAGAAGATGAGGAAAGTTTTACATGTAACACCTTGTAAATAAATAATCAAATGGATTAAATTATGCATAACGGCTTCATAAACTATGTGTCGGTGGATGGGTTAAATACATCCCCTATTCCTAAAAAAATTTAAATTCGATTACTAATTGGATTTATATCCAATACAACTTTATAACTGAATCTCCGATGGTCTCATCTTACTGAGATCCCGATCTGTTTTAAAATAAAAAGACGAAAATCAAATTATTGGGATCCCGATTTGTTTTAAAATAAAAAGATGAAAATCCAATTACATAGAATCCAATAGATTAACAAAGTTAGATCAACACTCGAATCAAAACCATTTACACCTCCACCAACTTGTTACTAGATAGTTGTATGTTTAGAAAAACATATCTTCCATCTCATCCAGATAAATATAGTAATTAAATACCTTCCATTTGATTTCAACCTTTGGTTCCACAATCTCAATTTTTCTCAGGTTCCTGGATCCTTTTTTTTTTTTTTTTTTGTGTGGTTCCAATTTGTGGGTGACGGTGACAAGGAAAAGGTGAAAATTTCACCAAGCCCGTCTGAATTCTTTTTCCACATTTTAACACTCCAAAGCTCTAGACTTGTGATTTTCTCCACATTGTCGTCCGAGGAATTTTTCTAATCCTCACCAAACTTCTTATATGCGTGACCTTTTTCTTCCACGATAAAAGCTGGCTAATTAGGCAAATGATGGAGACGATCCTGATACCTTATTTTTAATTGGTGTGTATTTCCCTGTATCGGATCATCCCCTTTTGCGAGGACCTCCTTTTCGAAATTGGGTAAAGTGCCACACTGCCATTTTCACAATGAATTTAGTTCTCTCTGCATCAATGAATATAGATTGTGATTGGTCAATGATATTGACTGAATTAATTGGCATCTATTATCAGTTTTAAACCCGATCAAACTTAGTCAAGTCTAGCTAGCAGTATGTCCCACTGCCATTCATTGAGCTGGTTGAGCCTTCATGCAACCTTCATTCTCGTATCTGAGTCTTAATCGAGTGCAACACACTACTGAAAATTCCTCTCAAATATTGATGGTCACTCATTCAAAGTCACCAGATAAAGTTGATGCAATATTGATCTATGTATTAACAATATGTCCCTTAAAATCTTTATAAGAGGTTGTTTGGTAATAATAACTGTTACTATTTCATGAATCTCCATAGAAAAATAAGATATACTCATGGAATACTGTATATTAATTGATCTGTAGGATAAATTCATGGAAAAGTAACACTATATTACTATTGTCAAACATTCATATGCCTCGATGGATCACTTTTAACAAAGTTTTACATTGTCCACATTATGGATCTTGAAGTCCTGATTAGCTAGGATTAATTTGAAGGATACAATGACAAACAATTCATACTCTTGACCGCTTTCATATGGAAGATGAAAACATAATTATGTTAGTCTTGAGAACTTGTTCTAACATAACAATAACTGTTTTTTTTTTTTTAAATTAAGCTCCCTCGATTGATTGGTTAAAAGCATAAGTATAGAACAATTTACATGGTAACTATAACATAGCCCCTAGGAGATGCATCAATCCATGACCACATAAAAAAATTTGAAGGAAATGTATGTTTTATATATATATATATATATATATATATATATATATATATATATATATATATATATATATATATATATATATATATATATATATATATATATATATATATATATATATATATATATATATATTATATTGGTATGTACACATACAAGTTATATCCTAGACATATCTAATCTTAATCAATTAACGTAGGCTTTGACTTAATATAAATACATATTGCGCTCAATAATTCTTACTTTTACGATTCATGCATCGGTCTAGAGAATTCATAATGAAAGCAATGTTTAAATAAACAAGTCATATAAATAAAATAATACATGTTAATGACCAATAGCTATAACAATAGAGCCAAAACTGAGTTACGAACAAATTTGGTGCAGATTACTTGTAAGACCCAATCTAAGACTGACCTGAGTTCTCGAGTTTTCGGCATATCCTATAAGATTGAATACATATAAAGAAAAAGTTCATTTGCTGGTTGGATCTGAACAAGCATATTTCACACCTAATATTGCAAACTTCAACTATCTGCCCCTCAAATAGACTCCTTAAAAAAACCTGCCATTGTGTAGAGTATCAAGCTGTTGAAAACTAATTTCCAACTCAGGTGGTCGACTTGAATAGTTTAATTCTCCTGGTAGAAACTGTGTTGATACCACATCTAAAATTATGTCAATTCACAAGAAAATTACTATATAATTGGCTGCTAGTTTCAAATGGTTCGCCTCATTGCTTAGAGTTGAAGAATTAGTTCTTTCAAATGCTTTACAATTGAAACATTAGCTTTTAGCTTTCTCATTGTGGCAAGAATAGTCTATTTTTGTCTTTCTTTGTTCATAAGTCTAAAATTTCCACATCTATCATGTTATGGTTTTAAGACTTTTCCCATCCATCGAATTGTGGGTTTTAAAAAGACATAAGATATGATGTTTAAAACCGCAAGATAATGATGTGAGAATTCTAAAACTGAGAAATAAGAAATCTAACATAATACATGAAAGAAAAAGATGTGTAGACAAGCATAAAATATTCAACGATGGTGGTCCATTACATAAATAAGTAAATTTTGTACTTCCTTATTTGGGATAAGTGGCTTTTTTGTTTTTTTAACAAAGACCAAGAAAGTTCTGAAAACGGGGTTGGGGTATTAAAAACATAAGACGTCTAAGAAATGGCTTTCTTTTTGCACAACTTTTCTTATTTGGAGTCATTCCAGTTCCTCTAACCTTTTCAAAATAAGAAAAAAAAACCTTCAGGGCGAAGGGAGGGGGTTCACCTGGGCAATGGCACTACCACAACTTATAAAAAAAAAATTATATTTAAAAAAAAAGTTATGGCACTACCACAACTTATGAAAAAAAAAATTATATTTAAAAAAAAATTAGTTTACCTCGACCTGCCTCGTTGTGTTGGCCCTACCCTGTTTTGCCAGCCCCTTCCTCTCTCTCTCCCGCCTCGTGCCCTCTCTCTCGCTCGCCTGCCTGTCTGGCCCATTGTGCCGGCAAGTGCCGGCCCCACCTTCTCTCTGGCGTGCTTTCTCTCACACGCTCGCTCCCTCCTTGCCCTGTAGGGGTGGAGGTAGGTGGGGCCCGCTTGGGCCATGGCCCTACTCCAAAGCATGGAAAAAAAATTATATTTAAAAAATAAAAAATTTTTAGTCTAGCCCAACCTGCCTCGATGTGTTGGCGTTACCTTGTTTAGGACAGATCGCGCTTCACGTTCATGACGTGAGCAATTATATATGACGCATGTTCATTTCTACTATACCGTGATTTGCAAATATTAACCAAAATGTGTAAGTATATATATATATATATATATATAGTTTGTTAGTTTGTTGGACGGTTTGATTAGCTCTTGAAAAAAAATTTTGACTTCGTCTCTATCTTTTTATGACATGCATGTGCCAAGAAAATAAAAAATAAAATAAAATAAATGCCAAGAATCAAAATAAAAAAAAGTAGACCCAGTAAGATCGTATTCCTTTCTTTGGCTAAGGGGTATTTCCGTCCTTTTTACTTTTCACTGAAAACGGAAGACAAGACATGAAATAAATAGCTTTCTTTTTGTTGTCTTTTTTTTCATTTGGCTGACGGGTAAGGAAGTGTGAAAGTTATTTAAGGGAGTATGAATGTTACTCATTTATATATATTGTGCCATTTTAGAAAGGAAAATTTCCATGACGGCATCCTCTAACCAACCAAGAATTTCTGATTCTACATTGTTTGTGATCAAGCTTAGGTTGACTCTTTGGACAGAGATATTTGAGGATATAGGGATGTAAGGTGAGTATGATCAGGGGCAGAGTTAGGATTTTTTGTAGGGTCGGGTCAAAGCGATTCGCCGCTCGGGCCAGGGTCGGGCCAAGATGAGCGACGAGGACCGACGGGTCGGGCCAAACTAAAAAAATTTGATTTTTTCAATATAAAAAATATATTTTTTTTCCTGTGCTCACCCGGGCCATGGCCCGGACGGCCCCCCCTTCCCTCCGCCCCTGAGTATGATATCTGACCGAACCATTCTAAAAACTAACTAGCTTTCTACAACACAATCCATGCATCAAGCTGATGGACCGCAAGTGTCGTCATTGATCCGGTCCATCCATTCCAAGGACTTCTGTCGGTTCCGGCTCGAGCGCTGCAAATTCAAGCACATGGTGCGAACTCTCACCCACACACTCGCACTCTCTCTTTCTATTTATATAAATAACATGGATTCCTCCAACTGTGAGAGGAATCCCTCTCACACATGCTGCCCAATGTATTTTTTTTTGTTAATGAGAGAGGGCGAGGCCGGTGAAACAAGGTAGGGCCAACACACCAAGGAGGGTTGAGCCAAACTAAAACAAATTTATTTTTTAAATATATATATTTTTTTCATGCCCTGTGGTAGGGCCATGGCCCCCCCCTCCCTCCACCAGACTCTGGTGATGTCTCTAGTAATTCCAGATACGGAGCCTCGAGGATCTGGCCGGAATTCTTACTTGATGACACAGGAAATCGTTTGAAGGCCTAGCGAGGCTCAAAAATATTTAATTCGATCCTGCCATATCTTCATCCTGAGTCTTTTCCTGTGTGCATTTTACTACCTTGCGTTTGTTTTCGACGTCTTTTACATCTTTTATGTGCTTGGATTGCCGAAAAAGAGGGAGTGCATCCCAAACACCCCAAAATTATTGTTCCGAGTTTGGTGAAGGCGAGGAGGGTGGGCCTTCCTTTTGCGTGCGTGGGATGGCCTGCCTCTCACCATGTGCAGGACGTGAAAAGAGTGTGGACTGTGCCCATCCCAGCCGTACACGTGTAAGCCAGATGACGCGTCGTCAATATCGCAACCGCGAGGTCAGAGGATGGAGGAGGCACGATCGATCGCACTGCCGATAAATTTACTGCCTCTTCCTTCCTTCCCCTCTCAGTTAGTCACAAAGAAAAAACAAAAATGTGGCATCAGTTAATTCATGAGTTTAGTGGTTAGCTAATAGAAGTTGCATGGACATGAGAAGGGCATCAATGCAGCGGCTTCTTTGTTGGTTTTGGAGATACAACATGAGGCTTCTTGCATGTGGTAGAGAAGAAGAAGAAGAAGAAGAAGAAGAATGAGAGAGAGAGAGAGAGAGAGAGAGAGAGAGAGAGAGAGAGAGAGAGAGAGAGAGAGAGATCAGAATGGGCATGTCACCTTGTTGTGATGAGAGTGGCCTGAAGAAGGGGCCATGGACACCCGAGGAAGATAGCAAGATCGATTACATTCAGAAGTACGGGCATGGGAGTTGGAGGGCACTCCCCAAACATGCAGGTACTTCCTGCTCTCTCTTTCCATCGTTCTGTGGTTGCACTGTGTTCTGTACTCCTCATCCACCACGAAGCCTCTGCTTCGCCTTTTGCAGGAGGTTTCCATAAAAGAATTGATGAAATTGAAGATAGGAAGAGACATCCATGTCGTCCAAGTTTTCTTATGAGATTATTGAGTTCTTTTTCTTGTTTAATTGACAGGGCTCAACAGATGTGGCAAGAGTTGCAGGTTGAGATGGACAAACTACTTGAGGTCTGATATCAAGAGAGGAAAGTTCACCTAAGAGGAAGAACAAAGTTCATCTCACCAAGCCCTGTCAATTCAGTTTTAAACAGGACATCAGGATAGTTTGTTCTTCCTCTTGGGAGAACTTCCCACTCTTGATATCAGGCCTCAAGTAGTTTGTCCATCTCAACCTGCAAGTCTTGCCACATCTGTTGAGCCCTGTCAAATTAGACGAGAAAAAGAACTCAATAATCTCATAAGAAAACTTGGGCGACATGGATGTCTCTTCCTATCTTCAATTTGATCAATTCTCTTATGGAAACCTCCTGCAAGGCAAAGCAGGAGGCTTCCTGGTGGATGAGGAGAAGAACACAGTGCAACTGTGCAACCACAGAACGACGGAAAGAGAGAGCAGGAAGTACCTGCATGTTTGGGGAGTGCCCTCCAACTCCCATGCCCGTGCTTCTGAATGTAATCGATCAACTTGCTATCCTCCTCGGGTGTCCATGGCCCCTTCTCGAGGCCACTCTCATCACAGCAGGGTGACCTGACCATTCCGATATATCTCTCTCTCTAATTCTTTTTCTTCTTCTTCTTCTTCTCTACCACATGAAAGAAGCCTCCTGCTGTCCAAAACTAACAAAGAAGCCGCCATATTTATGCCCTTCTTTGTACGCGAACAAACTTTCTTTTTGTTGGCCTTTTTTACATTTCAAGTAAATGGCAGTTCCTCTTCCGTTTTAATGGTCCGTGTTTCGTCACCCATAAGTACGCTATAGTGTCCTCTTTTTCAACTACACCTCCTTGCTTATTCACAAATGTGGTGTCAACACTCTTTCTATGAGGAGAATAGTTACACTCCTCAAGTCAGGCAGAGAAGCTGGAAGCTAGCTAACTCAGACCCATGCATCAACTGGCGAACCGTTAATGTCTGCCATTGAACCGGTACATCCATTCCAAGGAATTCTGTTGGTTCCGCCTCAGGCAACAAGAAAATAAGCGTGAGCAAATTCAAGCACATGGCGTCAACTCTCACCCACACACTCGCACTCTCTCTTTCTATTATATAAATAACATGGATTCCTCTTGTTGTGTTAATGAGGCGGGATGATCCTGCTTTATATACATAGAATTTACAGATTTCTCCAATCTAAGTTTGGACTAAAAATCTTTAGTCCTCAGCACAACACTCAATACAATGTACATGTACACTCATTATCTCTTTTTGACTAGTGTACAAAGAAGACAAGTATCAATCAAATTAATAAACGATGCTTGAGAAAATTGAAATAATAATAGTGCATCTATTAATTCTCCAACCAGCTTCGCCCACCCTCACCTTCCAAAAAAACGCAAAATAAAATTTATCTTGACTTAAAAAACAAAAATTGAAAAAAGAGAGCAGGAATTTCTAATTTCTTCTCAAAAACTTGGATCCGTTTACTCAAAATTTTTAGACTAAAAGTAAGTAAAGGAGCATCAATGCCTCAGCTTGGCCCCTTCAATAGACCACGTAGACTATAAGCTAAAATCAATTAGGGCACTTCTTTTCCTCTATTTTGCTTAAACTACACTATAAATTAAAGTTGTCTGCCTGTGCTAAAATTAAAATATGGATAATTTGCAACCTCCACAAAATCAAATCACCACGTATTCCTAATACAACATGTGTGCCCAGGGAGTGAATGCTTTTTTGTTTCCATATAAGATATACTACGGGAAAATATTGGCAGGGTCATTTCAAAAAGTTTGCAAGAAATATACTAAAATTCGAATAAAAATATGTAAGATTCAAAAACATAAAAATTAAAAAAATGTAAATTTCCACGAAAACTTAAAAAATTACACAAAAATATGCAAAAATCACAAAAAATACTGGGTTAGGTAGGTGTGATCACATGGTTACGCCGGCCTTCCAGCCGTGTCAGTATTACTTAGATTGCATCTTTTCTAAATTCTAGAATGGCTAGCCGGTCCTATTTTTTACTATAATTTAACACAACCACTATTATAAAAGATGACAAATCTATAGAGAGAGAGACAGAGAGAGAAAGAGAGATGTTCTTAATTTATAATAAAATTGTGGGCGGAGCCTTAAGGTGTGTCTACAACGAATGAGTAAGTTCAAGTTTAATTATCCCATGAACCTGATTCATTCATTGAGACAGATTCATGGGACACTTACAATGTATCTCTACTGCCAAATGACCCTTGACTAAGACATTGAGATATGCTTGCTTGAACATTGACCTTAAAATGCCTGAATTTCAGCTAGTCAATCATCAACTCGTCAAAGAAAAACGAATTGGGTTAACTCCTTTTTTTTCCTCTCTTAATTCATTGAGACAGATTCATGGGACACTAATGTATCTCTACTGCCAAATGACCCTTGACTAAGACATTGAGATATGCTTGCTTGAACATTGACCTTAAAATGCCTGAATTTTCAGCTAGTCGATGATCAACTCGTCAAAGAGAAATGAATTGGGTTAACTCCTTTTTTTTTCCTCTCTTAATTCATACTCAGCAATTGCGATTTGCTTCGACTAGTTCCAAGCAATATTTGTGTAGGAACTTAATTTATTTATTTTTTAATTTTGAACTCTATCTGACAAACAAGAATTCTTTCATACATCACTAATAACGTGAATCATTTTTCTTTGCTTTTTGCATTGATGACGAGAGAATGAATAAGAACGACCAAAAGCGTGTGATCTCTTTGGGGGTGATTATGACAATACACCTTTGCTTTGACCACTATATATTTGAAGTTGTGCTATTTTTTTAGGTGCCAATTGCCACTGGAGACAAATAGATCACGAGTTATATAACAAAAATGTGTGACATGTGATACTTTCTGAAACGTCTTTATGAAAGTAAGGATCTCTTATGCATGTGACTGTTGATGGCGATCTTGTCCTAACAGAAGTAGAAAGCATATTGAATTTTCTTGGGTGCACCATCTTCCATATTTTATTTTTTTAATAATAATAATAATAATCACTATAAAGAGATGATCGGTTGGTAGGAGCCAAATACATAAACTTAGAGGATAGAATGGGATTTAGGTAGTTGTCCTAAGAATCCAAAAAAGTTTTGGCTAATTGCACCCAAAATGTGAAATTGGAAAAAAAAAATCTGGGAGCACATGTGAAATAAATCCACTCATGAAAGCCTCCACTTCTTAATGGGAATTTGACAACAAACGTGATAACAAATAAAAAGTGATTGCCTTGCGGACACATATTAGAGCTGCCGAGAACTGAAAGGCCAGCTTTAAAACCATGTGGTGCATTTTTCTCATGCTTGTTTGTTTAAAGTTGTTTATGATTTCTTGTCCTTCGCACTCTCTCATTTCAATAGCAAAGAAATGACTTGTAGGTTGGGAAATATATATGGAGTAATACTTGTCTATCTAGATTACCTCTTCTTCAACAGTGTTGACTTGCTCTTTTTATTTTTTTTTTCCTTCTAAAGTCTTCTAATTTTAATTGATAGGCTGACTGCGACAACTCGATGATATAAAGGAGACATCAGCTCCATTGGTGGTGGCTTGCTAAATTGAAAGGAAAAAAAAGAAGATATTAATTTGATTGACACTTGCATTCTTTGTACACTAGTCAAAAAAGAAAAAATAAGTGTACATGCACATTGTATCGAGTGGTGTGCTGAGGACTGAAGATTTTCAGTCCAAACTTAGATTGGAGAAATATGTAAATTCTATATATATATGTAGCTAACCTTGATGGAAAAATCTATTAATACTTTATATACTTATATAGCCATTAAGATTCCTCTCACAGCTGCGCAGGAATTCATGTTATTTATATAATAGAAAGAGAGAGTGCGAGTGTGTGGGAGAGAGTTGGTGCTATGTGCTTGAATCTGCATGACCTTCTTTTTTTGTTGCCTGAGGCGGAACCGACAAAAGTACTTGGATAGAATTGATGGACGAGTTCAATGGCAGACCGCCAGTTGATGCATGGGTCTGAGTTGTAGTACGTAAGAGTTTTTGTACACAAAGTTTCTATGACTATCCATCTTTTCATGCAAACACAGTGCAACTAAATGTTGCTCCCTTCATTGAGCATAACTAGAATGAAACAAAAACCATTATCAATGTGATATGTCTATTATTTTAGTCTTTCTCCATAAAAGTGTCTCATAAATCAACTAGTTTTGAAATAATCAAATATTTGAGATGGTGGTCCATTAGCTCTGTTCTTATGCATGTCCACATCTTTTTCTTTCATGTATGGGTCTCTTAGATTTCTTATTAGTATCATATTATTGTTCTTAGGTTTAGAATTCCCACATTCATTATCTTATTCTAGTCTGTTAGATTTCTTACTCAATCAAATTCTTGTCCTTAGGTTTAGAAATCTCACATCCATTATCGTATTCTAAATCAACTCTAAACCTCTGATTTGACTCAGATTTGTGAGGGGAGTTGGAGGGTTATTTATAATGGGCCCAACTATGAACCCACGTAAGGATGTCAATGGATCCTATTCAAATCGAATATATCATTAATCATAACCGTTTTTTCGGATATTCACACATTCGAATTCGAATAAAGAAAAGTAATCTGAATGTGATTTTTATTTTTATATCTGAATTCAAATCCGAATTTTGAACCAGATTTTGCCAATTTTCAAATTTTAATAGTATTAAACCTCCTAGGCGAAGCAGGAGGCTTCCTTGTGGATGAGGAAAACATAACACAGTGCAACCACGGAACAATGGAAAGAGAGAGCAGGAAGTACATGCATGTTTGGGAAGTGCCCTCCAACTCCCATGCGGTGCTTCTGAATGTAATCGATCAACTTGCTATCCTCCTCGGGTGTCCATGGCCCCTTTTTCAGGCCACTCTCATCACAACAGGGTGACCTGCCCATTCTGATATCTCTCTCTCTAATTCTTCTTCTTCTTCTTCTTCTTCTTCTTATTCTTCTTCTTCTTCTTCTTCTTCTTCTTCTTCTTCTTCTTCTTCTCTACCACATGCAAGAAGCCTCAACAAAGAAGCCGCTGTATTCATGCCCTTCTCATGTCCATGTAACTGTGGCATAATTTCACCTCCACATATTCTATTAGCTAACCACTAAACTCATGAATTAACTGATGCCACATTTTTTGTTTATTCTTCGTGACTACCTGAAAGGGGAGGGAAGGAAGAGGCAGTAAATTTATCAGCAGTGCGATCGATCGTACCTTCTCCGTCCTCGTGATCTCGCGGTTGCGATATTGACGACGCGTCATCTGGCTTACACGTGTACAGCTCCAATGAATGCGGAAGGGAGGTCCATGGACGCTGCGGCATTGAAGGTCCAAAAGGTTTACAGGAGTTACAGGACCAGACGTCAGCTTGCTGACTCAGCTGTCGTTAGCGGAAACGCATCGAAGGTCTGGTTTTTTGGTGCTTTTGTTGCGAATTTTTCGTCCTTTGGTGGTCCTTTTGGGTAGTACCTGAAAATTAACCGAGATGATCAGTGCAGCAACTCTCTAACCATGCTCACTGGCTGCCTGAAAAAACTGTTTCATTGGAATCTTAATTTTAAAATTGGTTTACTAAACATTGACTTCCGATTCAATCTTAGTTATTGTTTTTACGCTATGTATCGCTCACGCACAAGAGAAATTACCAGATTTTGATGCTAAATCAATTCCAAAGGTTGGCGCCACGGACGTCACTCCATCTTTTCTCTCTCTGTACCTCTCGGGAGTGGTCTATCTGTTTCTAGGAGATTTCTTTTTGATTGTTTTGAGTTTTGACTTGTGTATACTCATTTTCAAGTTTCAACGCTTATCAATATTAACGTATGGGAGCACAGGGAAGAAGTAGTGGTTGTACCTTTTTACTTTGTTTTTTCTTCTCCATTTCATTTTGCTTTCTGGGGTTCAACCATTGTAAAAAAAAAATATGTACAGGTATTACTCATCAAAAAAATTTTCAGGTATAATACGACAAAGTTTTATATCTCGAAAAAAAATCTCGGAAAATTTTTAAAAATTTAAAACATTTAATAAATTCTTAAAATTATAAAAAAAATTAAACTAATAAAAAATATGAAAAAAAAGAAAAACACATATAATACCTGTATTATATTATAAGTGTATTATACCCACATCCCATATAATACCCATATTATATACGTATTATACCCGTATTATACCATTTTTTATTTTTTATTTTTGGTGTTTTAAAAAAAACGTGTTTTTTTCACATATTATCTGGCTGACTTGTTTTTCACGTTTCATACACATTTTTTTCGAATAAAATGTGTTTTTTGTGACAATAACTTTCGTTCAACATATTTAAAGGAAGGTTTCTTACAGGTTGGAAAAGGTCTATCAAAAGATGCCAAAGCTCTGAAATTGGCATTCCCGCATTGGATTGAGGCTGTAAGTCTGTTCTGTTTTTTCGCTCTTTTCATATTTTTATGATGCAGAGATATAAATAAATTGCAATAAGAGAATTTAAATTGATAATCAATTTTTTATTTTACACAAGGTTGATCCTCGTCATCGTTACGGACATAATTTGCGTTACTATTATAATGAGTGGTGTAAAAAGGAATCGGGTGAACCTTTCTTCTACTGGTAAGCTCCTGAAATTTTTATAATCTGGGCATTATGGATGACTTATGAAAAATATTTCTGATGACAGCAGTAGATTGTTTCTAGTGGTTTACATAATAAGGAAAAAACCTTGTCTTTTGTGTGCATGCTCAGCATGTTTGCATGCATCTGCAGATGCAGCATATCTGCTTTAGCTTTGCTGCATGCCATGCTAAGTTATGATTTATGTTGTGAGTGCACCATATTGTCATCACGCTACCCCAGTGATGACCCTTAACTTTTTACTCCTGCAGTACATATTCGTTTTTCTTTTCTTTATATATCCTTCAGTTTGTTTAGATTTCATTAAGGAAGCAATCAAATATGTCGCGCAAGTAGAAAATGGCACGTGTGATCAATATCTATGAGTAGTTAAGATTATGTTCGTATACTAATCGCTGTTAACATGTTACAGATGCTTTGGAGAGTTCTCTCCTACGTAACTATTATAAATTTATAAGTAATTCAACTCAAAGATGTTATGTGCAAGTTGGTGACTTTTTATGGATACTTTATTTATCGATTTTATTTGTTCTTGAGCAGGCTGGACGTAGGAGGAGGTAGAAATGTCGATATAAAAGAATGCAGAAGGTCATTACTTAATAAACAATGTGTCAGATACCTGGGTCCTGTAAGTCCGTGTTCCAAATTGTTACATTGGCCGACAAAAGTGACGGGAATGAAGTACAGATCTAATTTGGGTTCAAAAATTCTAAAAATAATCCAGGAAGGATTGAAACGTTAGTAAAATGTGGTTAAAATATGATTAGTAAAAAACTGTGTGGTCTAGGATATGTTTAAAAAGGAAGGGAGAAATGAGGCTGCATGTTTTTCAGGTGTGAGGTGTTTTTTTAAGTTCTTGGGTAGATATTCTTGAAGGGTGAGGCTTCGTAACTGAATGTGATTCCTTACTCTAGAGATTAAATCATGAGTTCTTTGGCTTTAACGAATCAACCTCATGATTCTGTAGGTCAGTCATCATTTTTTTTTTAATCTCAAATTAGTAAATGCTTGCTGATATTATGGTCACATTCTTCTGGAGTTTTAGGGAATTCACTTTAATGGCAATGAATTTCTGTCAACGGTTGATGCTACTGTGCTTATTACAGAGTTTCCTGCTACTGATATTCGGCATGGAAACATGCAGCTTGCTATTTTTTTAAGTCATTGTGTTTTTTAAATTGGCTTTCATGTACAATCTCTATCTGTGTGCAATGTCAGCAAGAGAGGGAGCACTATGAATATTCAACGAGGAATGGAAAAATCATACATGTGAAAAGTGGAGTGCTTCTTGACACAACAATAGGTCAAGGTCACCCTCCTGCGAAATTTATCTTTGTCATGTGCACCAATAAGAAGCTCTATGGAGGCGTGGTAAACTACTTTCTTCATTTATCTTCAGATTTAGCTATGAAAATTTTCTGGTGTTCTCGTTCTTCTTGTCAACCACTTGACTCTAAAATATTATAATTTGCCTTGTATTATTGACGATGCTTTTCATGTATCTCCCGATAAGCGTAAGCCTCGTCTATAGCTAAAAGGGATATTGGTAGCTGAAGGCAGTCGCCTATTGGTTTAATAGTCTGTGTCTCCTTTCACACGGATAAATTGTTTCCTTGGATATAGAAATTCTAAAATTGACAATCCACTTAACGTTACAACTCTCATTTTTCTATTAAAAATTTGACCTTTTCTATCCACCTGTATCTAGAAAAAGAAGGGGGAATTTCATCACTCCAGCTTTCTTGCTGGTGGGGTCACTCTAGCGGCAGGAAGGTTGGTTGCAGAAAATGGTGTGCTCAAGGTACTTACCTGGAAATCTCGAGAAACACTTCAACTTCAGTCAATGGTTGTATCGTTGTAGGGTTTTCTTAAGAGAATTGAACTATTTGATGCCAACAACACTATCTTCTCTACGTTTCTTTACTTTCAAAATTTTATAGATGGACATACTCTGATTTTAGATATTCTGTAATAACTGACAAGGTTCATGGGGTGGTAGATTTTCCACGTTAGTTTTCTAGAGTTTATCATATAAACCTGCCAAATGCTTGAACATCAGCATTCTATATTTGCTTGATGCACTGCACAATGTTTAACTGAGAGATCTTATGACCCCACGTTTTTCTTGATCGGTGGAAAGAAAATCTGTTAGTTGTAATAACCCAGAAGGACTAGGTATCTTTCTATAAATAACTGATAGCTGGGTTAAGTTTTTCAAACAATGCATTTTTTTTCAGTGCCGCACATTTATAAGTTATGTTCAGTTTTCTTTTTCGTATTGTAACTAATGCTGAATATTTGACTTTTGTTTCAGAAAGTGTCGGCTGATAGCGGGCACTATCGGCCCACTGATGAGAATCTTGATATCTTCTTGGAATTTCTCAGAGAGAACGGTGTGAGCCTGGACGAAGTGGAGGTTTGCATTTCTCTTAAACATTACACTTTTCTCTTCAAAATGTCTAGACATCTGCACACCTGACCGTCTCTTCATATTCAGGTGCGCTCAACGAGCGATGACTATTGACGAGTGCAATGGGCACAAACCATTGTATGCGGAGGATTTCAGCTGCGAAAACGCAACTAATCAAGAGGCTTATGGCAACGACACAGAAGACCAATCTTCTGATCGCAAACTTCGTGATAAAAAGGTGGTTGAGCGAATCTCAGATTGACTATAAGTGTCCAAAGACAAACAAAGCAAGAAAATGTCAAAGGCAGCTACGAAAGGACTTTGTCAGGGGGTTTTCGGAGTCCCAAACCAGAGGTTCCTCCGAAGGCGATATTGCAGAGAATCGATTCCAAGAGCAAGGCACAACCATACCAACTTGGGCACCAGCTATCTCTCAAATGGTGCAGTGGTGTCGGTCCAAGAATTGGATGTGTAGCGGATTATCCGAGGGAGTTGAGGTTCCAGGCTCTGGAGTTCGTGAACCTTTCCCCTCGTGTCTCAAGCACATCTGCTTCACGATCTTTCCCTACTTCTCCACTTTCTACACAGTGCTCGACACCCATTCCGGATTTTCAGTTTCCAGTCTGTGATAGTGGTGCCGCATAAATTTGCAGGACTAAAATCTCTGCATGGTTGGCGATCCATTGCAGTAATGTTCCAACCATCCGTTGGCTCCCCCATTCTGCTCAAGGTTGTTTGTAAGACCGCGCTTGCCCTGCCTTGCCCTTCATGTAACAATGTCTTGATGTTGCCATCTTTTCTGATTGAATGAAGCTTTCAGCAGTGCTCTCTTTCCTCCTCAACAAATTTTGCATCGGTAGCAATTTTCAGTATCATGAGATGTAAAGACACGACCTAAAATTGGTATGCGAGATTCCAAACCGTCCAACTACTTTAGCAGTATAGCAAACAGATATATAAACTTGTCAATATCTCGTAAAAAATTCAACAGGAAACTATTTCCATGCCCTTTACGTGCATGAGGCGCGATTAGTGTTTCTTAATTGGCAAATAGAGTCTAGGTGATCTTTACTACCTTGTATGCTCAAATATGGTAATTCGACCTCATCCAACTTCTCAGTCAAGGGATTAAGCTCCTCAGCTCCCAGCCGGACTGGCATAGCTGTATAATTGCAATTCTAATTGGCATGACAATATATGAAATGAACCATAAGAGTTCTGAGCAAATTAATTCTGAAAAGTGATTCATTTATTCAAATCTCGTTGTCGTATAAAATATGGATTTTATGACAAGGGCCAGGCAGCTTTCAAAACATGCCTTAAAAATTCTTCACCTTCTTTCCTGATCCTGAATTGTGATCTTGACTTCCGAGCTCCTTCGAGTTCCAACCGATGCCTCATTCAACTCAGATTTCAATATAGGATTCGCAGTTAGAGATGTATGAACTGTAGTTTCAAACAAGTTAAATTTGTATGAGATTTTTGTCTGCCGATACCGGGGATCTGTTATTACTCAACGTCTACTGTCCCCGTTTGCATCCCCGACATGGAGGCAGATCTTTAACTGGGAATGACAGACTCTGGCTCCTGATTCATTTTTCATGGGACGCTGGCGTAGCATCTATCTAAGTTACTAGAACCCTTCATCTTGCATTAAACGCGGAATACTCGGCTTTTTCTCAGCAACTTTTCCTGTTCTCGACAAGAAAAGAAGCAGTATTTGTCTCCCGTTTCAGATTTTGTTTATCCAAGGCGAGGAAAAGAACAAAGAAGGAAATATCCACCGAACAAAGGAAGTGGGGAACATTATCGGGCATTTGTTTAGGCACTTTGGAAGAACGATTCTCAACAGTGAAACTGTGTAAGAGCTAAGAATATGTCAACATTAATCCAGAACGGAGAACTTCAAATGTCGAGAACCCACTATGAAACGCAAATGTCGACCTGACATGATTGGACATGGTTTTTCCACATAATCAGAAAGAGCAAGTAAGGTTGTGTTTTGAGGGAATCATTCTCAGAAGCAAAATGTCACGTGATTCTCAAATGAAATGGTTCCCCACGTCCGCTGGTAATGTTGCGTGAGAGAACAAGTGAAAAAGGCGAATCCCACTTGATTCTCTCGCCTTCTGAAAAGATAAGGACAAACAAGATTTATTGCCAGGTCTTTTGTAATAAACATCCTTGATCTTGCTGCGTAGGGGTGGAGTGAGAAATTTTTAGTCGATCTATACTTTCAAAATTTCAATAAAGACCAAAATATAAATTTTCACAATTTGTATTTAAATTAAATTAAAACTTATTTTAAAATTTTAAAAATTTGATGAGGGGCCTTGTTCGCAAGCTTGCAACAGCAGAGCTTGCAATCTCATATTCCGTTGATGTGTCGAGTAGACTATGGATCCAACAGTGATAAAAGAGTTGATCGGGTCAGGGTTATGGCTAAACCACTTTTTCTAAAGGGTGTATGCAGTAGATATCTAGATTTTACCATAAAAAGTTTATCGATCTCTAGCCGTTGTGTTAATGACAAGTACTTTACTGCAAGTCTGTTTCACATGGTCTTTCCAATGAAACTGAATTTGTTTGTAGCAACTTTGGAAGACATTTTGACCGGTTGGCTCGAGTAGCCGGGAAAAGCTTTTCAGGCTGGACCGGCCGGGTAACAGGTAGCAGGTTGGGCCTGGGACACAGTATGCCTCAGGCCCATTTCAATCACCTAACCAGAGCCACCAGCTTAGTGTGATAATTGGACCACACTGGGTGCATGGGAGGAGGGAGGGGGTGGGCCATCTAGGCCATGGCCCCACCCCAACTATTTGAAAAAAAAAAAAAAATAATTTGAAAAGTTTAAAAAAATTTAGTTGTGCAATGATTTTTTAGATTCAGGTTCAATTTGGCCCTACCCAAATCCGAGGTTGAATTGTTTAGTCGGTCCCTGAAAAAAATCCTGGTTTTGCCCCTGACTGCGTGGCCCAATGCCCATTCCTAATTGAACTTACTAACAATGCCTTATCAAACGGATCATCATGGTTGAAGAATTGGATTGATGTGCGCGAGAGTGAATGCACGGACACTGCCATGCGACGTATGGAAGCAGTAGCACACAAAATGCAACAAACCATGCAACATTTGTAAGTATCAAGAAATAAAATGTCAGGAAGTATCCAGTTCTAATGCCATCGCTTCTACTGACTATGGAAATTACACACGGGTTTTAACTCTCTCACAACCCTCTCAACGGACTAAAGATACAATACTTGCCTCCTAAAATGCCAAAACTTAATATATGTATGACATGTGATTCATTCTCAAACGTCTTTATGAAAGTAAGGCTCTCTTATGCATGTGACTCTTGATGGCGATTCGACCGTATGAGGCTTGTGACCCTATTACAGGTTTGAAGATGATTATTTAACCTAGCAGAAATTCAATGTCCTAACAGAAGTAAAAAGTATATTGGATTTTCTAGGGCGCACCATCGCGTATGAGGCTTGTGACCCTATTACCAGCAATTGCAGGTTTGAAGATGATTATTTAACCTAGAAGAAATTCAGTGTCCTAACAGAAGTAGAAAGTATATTGGATTTTCTAGGGCGCACCATCTTCTATATTTTGTTTTTTTACATGCATAATAATAATAATAATCTCTATAAACAGATGATCGGTTGGTAGGAGCCAGATACATAAACTTAGAGGATGAAATGAGATTTTAGGTAGTTGGCCTAAGAATCCAGAAAGTTTTGGTTAATTGCACCAAAAATATGAAATTAAAAAAAGGAAAATCTGGGAACAAACGTGAGAAATCCACTCATGAGAGCCTCCTCATCTGAATTGGAATTTGACTACAAACGTGTTAATGAATAAAAAGTGAGTACATTGCGGATACATATTAGAGCTGCCGAGAACTTAAAGGCTAGGTTTAAAACCATGTGGGACATTTTTCTCATGTTTGTTTGTCAAAAGTTGTTTATTATTTCTTGTCCTGCGCACTCTCTCATTTCAATAACAAAGAAATGACTTGTACGTTGGGAAATATATATGGAGCAATACTTGTCTGTCTAGATTGCCTCTTCTTCAGCAGTGTTGAGTTGCTCTTTTTATCTTTTTTTTTTTTCTTCTAAAGCCTTCTACTCTTAATCAGTAGGCTGACTGCGTCAACTCGATGATATGAAGGAGGCATCGACTCCATTGGTGGTGGCTTGATAAATTAAAAGGAAAGAAAAAAGAATTCTTTTTGAAATTGCAAGGAACTGGAAGCCTTGGATGGAATATGTGGAGGTTGCACATTATCCATATTTTAATTTTCTCAGACATAATTTGTAGACAACTTTAATTTATAGTATAGTTTACTTGAGCAAAATACAAGAAAAGAAGTACCTCTAATTTATTTTAGCTTATAGTCTACATGGTCGATTGAAGGGGCCTAAGTGAGACATTGATGCTCCTTTACTTACTTTTTAGTCTATTTTTTTTTATTGAAAAGATTCAAGTTTTTGGGAAGATATTACAAATCCCTGCTCTCTTTTTTCATTTTTTATTTTTAAAGTCAAGATATATTTTCTTTTGCGCCTTTTTGGAAGTTGGGGGTGGGCGGCTGGTTGGAGAATTAATAGATGCATTGTTATTATTTCAATTTTCTCAAGCATGGTCTATTAATTTGTTTGACACTTGTTTTCTTTGTACACTAGTCAAAAAGAGAAAATGAGTGTACACGTACATTGTATCATCAAAATTTTGATATTATAAGGGTTGTTCATTTTTAAACTATTAAAAAACATTATTTAAGTAAGAAAACAACTAACTTAATATATGTTTTTCATCAAATTACTGTTAAGACCATATCTATAAGCTTAGAATAAAAAAAATTAATTTCAATAGTGGATGACAAAAATGACTTTTACTCCTTGTTTTATTCTTAACTGTTCATCATCATTAATCGGATGGCTTAAATTGCATGTTGAAAAGACCCCTACAGACAGTTGGGTCTTGGTGGCTAAAGCCGAGAGATATGGCTATATATGTATACATATCCCTTGAATTCTACATGAAGGTCTTTAAGTCAAAAGGCATAGCCAGGTTTAATTAGCTCTTGCGGGTTCGTGTTTGCTTGCATGAACTCATATATATGGTGGATTCATGAACTTATTTGTGTTATTTTGTCGATCTCTTGGCGTATTTAATTTGTTTAATTTGGTGTGTCTACAAGTTGGGTTGGAGACAGTAGATGTTATTCCCTTTATGTGGTCCAGAAAAGTGGTTTTTGCTTGTGACTTAAGAAAACCAAAAACAAGTTTAATCTTCATCAGCTCATTAAGAAATCAATCGAGCCAAACTTGAGTTTCATCTGTAACATAAACAATCATAAAATGGCTACAAGTTGTTCATCTCAGATTATCTTGTATATGTTTCTTATGTTACATATAAACATTGTAATATTTCATGCAATCTAATTTGAGATTTTGTCAGTCAAATTTGAGACCCATTTTCTTAAATTGAGTAATGTGGGCATTCGAATCCGACAGAAGGCTTCAAGCCTTATGTGTTTACTGGTTAGCTCATATATATATATATATATATATATATATATATATATATATATATATATATTGGTGACTCCAAATATCTAAAATCACTCGACTTACTCATCAGGGCAATTTAATTTATCATGTCCGATAGTTCAGAGAAAAAACAATAACATTTTCATTGTTTTACTTTTTTTCTTGCTGTTTACCTTTCATATCTTTGTCCCTCTCTCGCACACATACATTCATGTCCGATGATTGAGAGAAAAAACAATAACATTTTTTTTTCTTTCTTTTTATCTTTCATCTCTCTCTCTCTCTCTCTCTCTCTCTCTCTCTCTCTCTCTCTCTCTCTCTCTCTCTCTCTCTCACACACACACACACACATATATATATATATAGGAAGATCGGCCTCTGTCAATCGCTTGCTTGAAAAGACACAAGCAAAGAGGTCAACTGCTCACGAGGAAAAATATGCGCTGTACCTTTGCCTTTTGGATTAAAAACATGGCCAAACACAAAACCCCCAACAGCGAGGAAAGATGAGAATCGCGAACGCACTATTAAAGAAAGAGAGAAACCCTCTATTTTCACTTTACAGTGCGCAGTTCTTCCCATTTGTATCATTGCCCTATCATTCTACGTCATTCTTTTGACATGGATCCTAGTGAAGTCAACCACAAGGAAGGACCAGTTTCCCCTCCTTCGATCGCCTTCCCCTCACAGTTGCTCCTACCTAACTCCGATCCTTCATCTGTCAACCTCGTCTGCTTTCCCTGTCATCTAACTAATCCACAACGAAACTCCACCAGCAAAAGCCTCCACGCACCTTCTTTCGAGTTTCCATTTCTCTTGATGGATAACACATAATCAAAACATATTATACGCAACTGGCTCATTCAATATGTTCCATCTTTTCGGCAAATTTATAATCAAGATGGAGAAATAAGTTATCGGGCCCCGAACATTTTGATGCCGAGTCTTCTGGATTGATGAGTGTGCAGCCTGATTCCTGGTTGTTATTATTGAAGGATTCAAAGTTTTGTGGGAGTTGCATATTCCTGGCATTTGGTCTGGAAAGCTCTGCGAAGGAGCAAGCAGCATTGACCAATTGGTAGTTGGCAGTCCAATTGAAGAGATCCGTCCTCGGGCGATGCGTCATCGGATCGAAGCCCATCTCTTCTTCAAGTGAGTGTTCCACAAGTTCTTGGTCTCATTGTCTGTCCGTCCTGGTAGGTGAGTTGCAGTGGTTGACCACCTACAAAAGCAAGAACGTATACTATTCAAATCGATCTACATGCTGGAAAAATCGTTAAATTGCTTCTGCATATTAACCATTAGCGTTTTTGGTTTACATTTTATTTAAGCAACAAGTTTGTGACAATAAAAAAATTAGCAACCGTAAGAGCAGTGAAGTTGGAATTGAGTGAGAGAGTAAGAGCAGTGAAGTAGGACCAACACATCGAGGTGGGTCAAACTAAAATTTTTTTGTTTTTTAAATATTTTTTGCATGCTTTGGAGTAGGGCCACCCCTGCAGGGCAGGGAGGGAATGAGCGAGTGAGAGAGAGATCGCCAGAGAGAGGGCGGGGCGGCGTCGCCTGCACTATGGGCCATAGAGGCAGGGAGCGAAAGAGAGAGTGGGTGCGAGAGAGAGGGTGGGGAACTCAAGGAGCAAGCAACAGAGAGGGCGCGAGGCAAGAGAGAGAGGAAGGGGCCGGCAAAACAGGGTAGGGCCAACACATCAAGGCGGGTTGAGCCAAACTAAAAAAAAAATTATTTTTTAAATATAATTTTTTTTCCATGCGCTGTGATAGGGCCATGGCCCAGGCAGCCCCCCCTCCCTCCGCCCCTGGTGATGCCTCAAGCAATTCCGGATGTTAAGTTAGTTGTTTTCTTACTTAAATATTTTTTTTTAATAATTTAAAAACGAACAGCCCTTATAACATCAAAATTTTGATAGTATAAAGATCAATTTTTTACAAGAATGGCATAGACTAAAACATGACTTATGTTAAATTGGTGGTATACAACTTTCAACAAACAAACATGAGAAAAATGCACCAAGGTTTTAAGGCTGGCCTTTAAGTTCTCAGCAGCTCTAATATGTGTCCGCATTGTAATCACTTTTTATTCGTTACCACGTTTGTTGTCAAATTCCAATTCAGATGAGGAGGCTTTCAGGAGTGGATTTATTTTACATGTGCACCCAAATTTTCTTTCTCCAATTTCACATTTTGGGTGCAATTAACCAAAACTTTTCTGGATTCTTAGGCCAACTACCTAAAATCTCATTCCATCCTCTGAGTTTATGTATATGGCTCCTACCAACCGATCATCTGTTTATTATTATTATTATTATGCATGTTAAAAAAACAAAATATAGAAGATGGTGCACCCTAGAAAATCCAATATACTTTCTACTTCTGTTAGGACAAGATCACCATCAACAGTCACATGCATAAGAGAGCCTCACTTTCATAAAGACGCTTGAGAAGGAATCACATGTCACACATTTTCGTTATATAACTCGTGATCTATTTGTCTCCAGTGGCGACCGACGCCTAATAAAATTGCACAACTTCAAAAATGTAGTGGTCAAAGAAAAGGTGTAATGTCATAATCACCCCAAAAAAGATCACACGCTTTTGGTCGTTCTTATTCATTCTCTCCTCATCAATGCATAATGCAAAGAAAAATGATTCACATTATTAGTGATGTATGAAAGAATTCTCATTTGTCAGGTAGAGTTCAAAATTAAAATGAAAAATTAAATTAAGTTCCTACAACACAAATGCTCCTCGGAATTAGTCGAAGCAAATCACAATTGCTGAGTATGGATTAAGAGAGGGAAAAAAAAAAGAGTTAACCCAGTTCGTTTCTCTTTGACAAGTTGATGATCGACTAGCTGAAATTCATTCATTTTAAGGTCAATGTTCAAGCAAGTAGATCTCAATGTCTTAGTAAGAGTCATGTAGCAGTAGAGATACATTGTAAGTGTCCCATGAATCTGTCTCAATGAATGAATCAGGTTCATGGAATAGTTAAACTTCAACTTACTCATTCATGAGACAGGAACAAATTGTTCCTCTTATCAAACAACCTTTCAGGGTTTCAAGATATAACTATCATTAGGTCATTAATTTTGATTTATACGTTCGTTGAACATTCTTTTGGCCAGCCAGTACTCCAATACACCAGAAATGAGCTAGGTCTATCCTGATCAAATATTATTTGTACGGATGGAGATGTTGCCTAGTTTGACCGAGCAGGCTGGCTAGGAAGGCAAGAACATTAGAAAGTAGCCGGACTGTCTCTTTCTTCCCTTCTTTACATATAATTGGCTTCTTTATAGCGTGTTTAAAGGGAGTCGGTCGTTGCTCATTTGATCATTCATGCTTTTTTTTTCTTTAGTGGGTTCCATGAGCTCCCCGAGTATCTATAATCATACGTAGAGGTCGCATCTTTTCAATCAGACCCCATGTCTTTTAGGTTTAAAAATATGAAAATTTAATTGATTTTGTGAGGATAAGATACCTATATTTTAGTTAAAAGTATATGGTTTTAGAACTTATTGTCTGCAAGGAAATAAAATAAGGTTCGATGAATTGAAAAACCCATTGGTTATGACAAGACAAATTTTTGAAATAGGGTGGTGCTCGATCTGGTGATCGAGAAAACTTATCATTTTAATCAATAAACCATTAATTTTGGTATCAGGATATTCTTATGATATATTTTCATGAATAAAGATTCGGTGATTTAACAATCACTAGGCCTGTCAGGCAGTAAAATTCATTAATGCTTCTCTAATAGAAAAGAAGGTCGAATGCAATCCATGTTCCAATTCAGAAAATTTCAGAAACGCAGTTTCTCGCTTTCATGTAAAATTTTTGTAGGATGCTACCTTTTATCAAGTAGGACTGTCCCTTGAGAACCTGTTCTCCGGACGTGCAAGTTTAGTCTCGTGTTCTTGGAAAACAAAAATTAGGCTTCTTTCCCCCGATTTGGATTGATTGTTTGTCTCCTCCGTTGTTGTCCCATGAGTGTGATGGCGACGAAAAAGAAGAATTTTACCTGAATGCTCTTTCCGCATTAATAGTGAAAGCTCATGACGTGTTTTTATTTTTTTGGCTCCGGTACAATCTTATCCTCAAAGTAGTCTGGACCAGCAAGAGGCCTGAGATAAGGACTGAGGGGAAGAGGAGGCTGTCTTCTTCCCCATCCATGATATTGATCGGCACAGAAAATTTTAAAATTTTATTTTAACTTATATAAAAATTTAAAAACAAAGCCCCCTGCAACAAAAATTTACCTTACTTTTATTTTTACTTCTACTTTTAATTTTACTTCACCTGGCAACAAAAATGTACCTTACTTCTATTATTTCTTCTACTTTTAATTTTACTCCACCTGGCCTCAGCGCTCCTCCATCCATATTGAAACTTGGTCATTGATCATATTGACTAATTTAAATTGGTATCCGTGACCCCGGAGTCTACACATTGAGTACTCCAACACACTATTGAAAATTTCTCCCAATGACTATCTACTCATGTCGCTTATTCAAGTCAATGATGAGACAAGTTGATGGGAAATTGACATATAATGTGACCTATACTTTTCTTTTTCTTAAATGAGTTTGCTCCTTCAAATGAATGTTGCGTACTAGACAAGCAATATCCTAGCTAGACTGAGCTAATAACTGAAAAACAAGCAATACTAAAGTTGGGTTTGCCCGAATTTAATACATTGTGTTCTGAATAAATATCATTTTTTGTAGACCACGCTTCGGTCTACACCAAGTATGGAGAAAAAATACCATTGACCGTCAAAATCTTCTGTGGTGTATGGCTGACCAGCACAAGTTTCTAAGACGAATAATATTAATGCTAGTTATATAGACGTGATCTTAATTTTTTTACTAAAATCACGTAAAATATATACATACTTTCTGGCTACGTAAGATGAATTCTACACTTTTAAAAAAATGAGATGACCTTCACTTTTATGTAAATTATTATTTGCTTCCTGAACAAAATCAATTTAGCATGACTTTGAAATGTTTTACATCCGAGATTTACATTCAGGTACGTAATATATTTTTCATGAAAATGAGTGAAACGTGTTCAAATTATATCACTCCCAAATGGCAACTTGCTTTATGCATTTCCGAATGAACAGAAAATCACGTTCCTACAATTATTTAAAAAAAAAAAAAAGCACGTGGATGGGTTTTCCCATAAAAAAAGAGAAACTAGGGGGACGTTTGATGGCCACATATTTTTATCCATGGCAGAATGGATATGGATTTTAGTATGGATAAATTCTTTTTCCTGGTGTGTGATAAGCAGGAATTAAAGCCCATGAAATTAGATGGATAAGCATAAAAATCCAAGACAAAAAAAAAAAATAATTGACCGTTGCATCATTGCTATAAAGAAAACAGTGAAAAGCTTTACAATACATAACTCTGCACATGGGCAACTTGCATGCAACTGTGGACAATTTAGGATTCATAAAATTGTATACAACACATAACAAGAACAAAACCAAACTAATGAGAATCATTTGATCGTCCATATCACCCTTCCATACCCCATTAAGCATTATTTATATTTACAAAAAATTAACTAAGAAAAAAAAAATTACTGTATATGTCAGGAGTCAGAAGAAGAGTATGATCACATCGCTCAACTATCGAGGAAGGATTGAAATTAAGTAGAATGGAATGTTGAAGTCAGGGCTGTGGTGGAGTGCCGAAGCTCAGGGAGAGAACGTACTCGTAGGTTAGTGGTTTCGTTGCAGGCTTCGCGAAGGGGGGGAAGAGAAGGAACAACAGGATGAGGGGCACGAGAGTTATGGATTCAGCCTTGGGGCCCCTGAAATTTTTTACCTGCACATGACAGTTCAAAGATAAAATTTTGAAAACGCAAACAAATCTCCGAACGGGCCCTAATGTTGATCTCACCTGAATATACAATCCTGATCCTTAGACTTATCTCTCATCCCATCTAATTTATTATTGCATTATACTGAGCTAGTTAAGCATGCATTGTACAAGATTAGGTGGTGAAAAAAAAAAAATGAAACCTTGTTTGGTGAGAGATGTGGCCTCAAGCATGTTTTCCAACAACCCAATTAAAATGAAACTAATGAAACGGACTCTCGTCGTCACGTCAATTATTTTCTAGTTACGAAGCTCTCTTCTTTTGATGACGGCCGATTGTTGCTATGTGATTGGAGAGATCAGTAATACCTACAGGAATCAAACTGACAACACACCAACAAGAAGGAAGCCAAAATTAACAAATTTTTCATTGACCATGAAACAATGACCCAAATCTGAGGCTTTTATATAACCGAAGACAAGTTCACCTAAGTTTCAATACTAACTAAAAGAATGCTATATTAAGCGTACGCCCCACATAGATCGGCATTTCTCCTTTGGACTAAGCAAAGCAATTGGAAGTTGGATGAGAACGGGTAAAACCGAGCTCACATCTAATCAGCTGATGGGAGAGGGCACTAGTTAAGAAAATATAATTATAAAAGACAAGGTTCGTGGTCTATTATTTTAGATCAACCGCCTGACCGCTAGCTGTTTGTCGTACCTACGTTGGTCCATTGAAAGGGAAGGGCAGGTTTCCTCTCCCCACAAGTGGTCAAGCACATGCCTCTCTCTCTTTCTCTAGGGAAATTACGAGGCGAATGCAGTCACTAATGGCAGCAGCTTGTGTCTGTCTACACACTTCCGGGAAAGAGAATCACTTTCTCCTTCAACCACCTTTGAGTCAAGGTCAGCACTTTATCATCAGTTTTAGAGAGGGAGAGAGTTTTTCCACATGGGCTTTTCTTGACTCACCTTCACGCTCCGCCCACAATTTATTATAAATTAACAACATATATCTCTCATCTCTCTCTCTCTACAGATTCGTATTCTTGTGGTTGCGTTATATTATAGTAAAGAATAGACCGGCCAGCCAATGTAGAATGTAGAAAAAATGCAATCTAAGTAGCAGTGTCACGGCTGGAAGGCCTGCGTACCCATGTGAACACACGACAGCAACATACCTAACCCAGTATTTTTTTTTTTTTTTGTGGAATTCTGCAGGCTTTCCTGGAAATTTACATTTTTTTTTATGTTTTTTGAATTTTACATATTTTTATTTGAATTTTGTACATTTCTTGCAAAATTTTTTTAAAATGACCCTACCAATATTATCCCCGTACTATACTATTGCCTATCTTATGTGGAAATAAAAAGCAGTCACTCTCTCGGCAGACCCGTTGTATCAGGAATACGGGGTTATTTGCTTTGCTGTAGTGAGCCACTGTTGTTGGTAGCCGTGGCGTCTGTTGGAGAGGTTAGCCTGTCCCCTTAATAAATGCTTTCATTAAAACCAATAAATACGCTCATCTTCGTAAAACTTCTTCCGTGGTGGCAGGAGAGGGGGTTGGCATTTATGATTTCCCCTCTTATATACACCTACATTTTCTCTGTTGCTCTATTACAGTACTTGCTGCAAGAAGACAGACAATCAATCGCACATGCTGCATCCGAAAAAGGGAACAGGAAGAAGGTCATTTAATTCTCACACCAACCTCTCTCATCTCCCAACAAGCAGCCAAGGCTTCCACTATCATCACTAGGACGCAATTTCGAAAAGAAGATAAATGTTCTTCTTACATAAGTTTGCAGACGATGCTGAACTGAGGCTCGCTTGGGCTGACACATGAATTGATTCATGTGCAATATTTAATTTTCAGTATGAACTTGTAGATGATGATGCGTAAGTTGTGCTACCAACCGACATTTTCCATCTCAATTGCTTAAGTCTAGCTACGTGCATCATATTCGTCGTAGTCTCCATTGCATCGATCTTTAGAACTAGTCTGCAAGATGTTCTTAACAATCGAAAATCAGCTTTTTGAATTGAGATTTTCATGATGTGATCCGATTCCTATCTCTCGCAGAGTCTCAAAACTGGAACTTGGCTGCCCATGAGAATAAAAAAGCATAAGAGTAGGAAACTTGATTTCGGTGAGGGAGGAAAAACTTTGGTTAAGTTGAGGATCGTTGATCAACAAAAGGTTATCAACACTCCCCAAAAGTTTACCCGCAGAATGAGACGAAACCCTTGTTTATCGTGATCACATTTTTAAAATTGTACACCAGATAATAGAGGTTGATGCTAAATCACTTCTTCGTATTTTAATACAACTTGTGACGTGGACTTCATGCTCCTGACAAGGTGATTAATGCATTGATAATGACAAAACGATATAATTTGATAAGATAATTAAAAAGGTCATGTGATATCTGAAATTGGTGAGTAAAAGCATAATGACAATGCCCTTATTCGTATTGGTTGCCCTGGCATGTCCTGATCAGTAGAGACAAAGGAAGTATTAGACCTTTTTCCCCTTTTTTTTTTCCCAATGCAGTAGCATTTGTTATGTGATTTCAACATTTCGCATGTAAACGAACATTCTTCTCACTATACTCGCTTGGAATTGCGTAAAAATTATTGGGTTTCTTTTGGAAATTTAAATTTTAAATTATTCTGTGGACGGTGATAAAATTTTATCCAAAATAGCACACCCTAAAAATTTTGTGCGAGAAATAAAACGCCCTCTCGTGAACTTACTATACATGTTCAGTTATTGTGTTTGGAAGCAAGCGCAAGTCAACAAGAACTTGTGAGTTTTGACGGCGGTGATGGAAGAGAGAGGGTGGCCGGAGGCCGTAAGTTGTGTCGAATACTGAGAGAGGGAGATGAGGGTCAACTTGAAGGGAATAGGGCAAGTGGAGAAGCGCACTGGGACTTATGGCGGTCCAGGAGAGAGGGTGACCTGTATCGCTGTCCTTCTTTTTCACTTGCCACTTCCGAGTTAACACCTCTGCTCTGCTCTGCTCTCCGGTATATTTTGGCCAATGAAGCTTTTACCTTTTTTCAGTTTTTGTGGCGATAAGAGGAGCGAGTGTGGACAGTAATCCGTGGCAAGAAATGTTCACCTCCTGCCCTTCTTCTGCCGTTTTCTATCTCTCTCTCCCTCTCTCTCTGAGCTGCTTGGCTGATCTTCCACGAAGGTACAGACAAAGATAAAACAGCTCAACAAAACCAGGAAAGAAAATCATGGGGCGACGGTTTTTGACCAGACTCTCTCTCTCTCTCTCTCTCTCTCTCTCTCTCTCTCTCTCTTCTCCCATGCTACAGCCTACATTCTCAGTGAGAATCTATAAATTTGGCATTTAACTTCTTCTTATTTGCGGTCTCTCTCTTTCTCTGAGTTCTCTGAAGAGCCTGCTGGAATAATAGAAAGCAAGAAATCTGCTTCACATCCCTTAGCGCTCTCTCTCTCTCACACAGAGGGAGTTCTCTGAAACGGGCGAACACAAAGCGAGAAATCTCCCTACCATCCCTTTGATCTCGATCTCTGTGTGTGTGTGTGGAACCACCCACCTTTCTGTTCACAAGAGGAGAAAGAATGGAGGTTCTATCGCCGTGTCATAACCTGGACTTCCAGCCTATTTCCTCCCAAAACTTTCCTCTGCCTTCCGGCCTCAGCAGCCCGTCATCCGCTCCAACGAATGCGGAAGGGAGGCCCATGGACGCTGCGGCATTGAAGGTGCAGAAGGTCTACAGGAGTTACAGGACCAGACGTCAGCTTGCTGACTCCGCTGTCGTCGCCGAAGTTCTATGGTTGGGTTTCTCTTTCCTCATGCCTCCCTTCTCTTTCAATCTTCTTCACTCGGCTCCCACAACCCCTTTCTCGTCCACTCTTTCATTTCATTTCGTTCGGACATTTTAAACAAGATGTTCAAATTTTCAGGTGGCACGCCATCGATTTCGCCCGCCTAAACCACAGCACGATCTCCTTCTTCAATTACAGCAAGCCGGAAGCCCCTGCTGCCAAATGGAGTCGAGTTAGCGGAAACGCATCGAAGGTCTGGTTTTTTTGGTGCTTTTGTTGCGACTTTTTCGTCCTTTGGTGGTCCTTTTGGGTAATACCTGAAAATTAGCCTAGATGATCAGGGCAGCAACTCACTAACCCTGCTCACTGGCTGCCTGAAAAAACTGTTTCAATAGAATCTTGATTTTAAAGTTGGTTCACAAAACAGTGACTTCGAATTCAATCTTTGTTATTGTTTTTATGCTATGTATCGCTCACGCACTAGAGAAATTACCAGATTTTCATGATAAATCAATTCCAAAGATTGGCGCCACAGACGTCTCTCCCTCTTTTCTCTCTCTGTACCTCTCGGGAGTGGTCTATTTGTGTCTAGGAGATTTCTTTTTTATTATTTTGAGTTTTTGACTTGTGTATATTCATTTTCAAGTTTCAACGCCTATCAATATTAACGTATGGGAGCAGAGGGAAGAAGTAGTGGTTGTACCTTTTTACTTTGTTTCTTCTTCTCCTTTTCCTTTTGCTTTCTGGGGTTCAACATATTTAAAGGAAAGTTTCTTACAGGTTGGAAAAGGTCTATCCAAAGATGCCAAAGCTCGGAAATTGGCATTCCAGCATTGGATTGAGGCTGTAAGTCTGTTCTGTTTTTTTCCCCGTTTTCATATTTTAATGATGCAGAGATATAAATAAATTGTAGAATTTAAATTGATAAGCATTTTTTATTGTACTCAGGTTGATCCTCGTCATCGTTACGGACATAATTTGCATTACTATTATAATGAGTGGTGTGAAAATGAATCGGGTGAACCTTTCTTCTACTGGTAAGCACCTGAAATTTCTATAATCTTGCCATTATGGATGACTTATGAAAAATATTTCTGATCAACTGCATGTGCTCTGTTACATATACCTCCAGCTGATATTTTGCACTTACGTTGTTTTGTTTCAATTACCGCCTTACTGAGCATCTGAAAGAACTCTTCTACATTGCTGCTTCATCTTGAACCTCTTCTTGCTTATAATGATTTACTTCAAAATAGATACATGTTGATCTACATCTTGTCAACTTAGCTCTGGGCACTATTTCTTTCTTTGTCATCTATAACGTTGGAGGAGAAGTGGTGTAGGGGCCAAGGGGGGATGGGACAGAGTAGATTGTTTCTAGTGGTTTACAGAATGATACATGATAAATTGAAGAGACGTTGGAGAGGGCGATTGCCTTATTCATTGATCGAATGAATAAGGAAGGAACTAAAATTATTGTAAACGTTGAACTAACGTCCTCCTTCATTTTGAACGTTGCACCAACGTTCCCTTCTCATTTTAGGCAACCAATGTTTACGCGTTGGCCTCTAATGTACAAATATGAGGACTGTTTGTATT